>JAZHYW010009131.1:0-168037 GCA_037355805.1 Ixodes ricinus
CTTCCGGTGTGTTTGGCTGCGCATGCGTTGACGCGCAAAGTTCGCGTTGAAGGCGACGCACCTACTGCTGATCTATGTTGCAACTAACTATATCCACACACTTTATCTTATTCTAGTGTTAAAGTCATATATTGATAATAATTGTGCTGTAGTTTGAAAAGCGGGATGTTGTGTGCCTCACCAAGCGTCTCGCGTATCTGCTGTAAATAAGAAGGCATAAATAAAACACAAAAACTGATTTTTGTGTGGTTAAGCGTGTTTTTGTTTTGTGCAGTGCACGTGTACGCAAGCGCGTGTGTGTTTGCTTTGTTTTTGGGTCACAGCTGGTGTAAAGCTAAAAAACGTCGTTTTTTTGTTGTTGTTCGTTGTCCCATACACTCCGCTTCTGGCAGAGCGATGAATCGATCTAAAGCCGGCTGCCTAGCGTTTTGACCTCAATTTCGACGTCTAAAAAACAAAACGTGGATGTGCTACGAAACTGTAATTGGACTTTCCAACTGTAAACGACTGAATAAGAGTTCAGATATCAGGGCCTGTACAGGTATATGATATCCGAAGTTATATACTTAGCGGTGGTCGACCCGCGGGCAGCGTACCGGATGCAACCATCCATTTCTAGGCGCAATAAAAACGACGACTTTTTATTATATTTAACTTTGCTCTTCAATATAAAGACGGCCTCTCCGACCATTCAAGCGTCGTACCATCGTTCGAGGGTGAGTGACTTATTTTTCAAGCTTTTTTCGATTAGTTGGCCGTACACAGCCAAAAAAAGGAGCGGTATTGAAAACTTTTTTTAATTTCAATTACGAAAACATTTTTTATTCAATAACCAACACAAATAAATAAGAAGTAAAGTAAGTGAGTAGTTAACTTACTTGAGAGTTCAGAGCTGTCACATAAACTAAGCACTCCACAGAAAACCCTGCAAGGCACTCGAAAGTATATATATATAAAAAAAAACGGAAAAGCTGAATGGACGAGACAAATTTGTAGAAACCACAGGGATGATTGGCTTTGAATGCGATAGCATTTATCGTTGCACACCGCCAAATTTAGCGGAAAAACTGAATTGGTGCTTATGTTCGTGACGTAAATTTTTCCGCTAAATTTAGCAGGGTAACTCCTCGCTAAATATAGCGTCGTCCTCTAGGAAGACGCTAAATCCCTGTCGTCCTTGAGATTACCCTAGAGGTTGTCATTGAGACCGCCCTCGACGTCGTTATTAACGACGTCCTCTAGGATGCTGTCCTAGACGCCGTCGAGGACAACCTCTAGGACGACCTCAGGACGACCTCCAGGTCGGCGTCGAAGACGACGTCGAGGTCGTCAGGTCCTTAGAAGAGGATGCGAATATGAAGGAGTGCGTACTGCCGCTCCGCATACCCGAGGCGCAATGGGGTGAAAGCACAGTGAGCTGAAATGGTCTACTGCTCATACCTACTGACATTAGGAGGCCAGAATATACATAGCTGAAAATCTTGAGTAGAGCTGTATAATGCTATCGCATTAAAAGTACACTATTCACATTAGGATGGAATGATTTGTTATGCTATTTACATACAATATTTAATTCACTCAAAAGCGAGTACATTGTGTACTGTATTTTATACTTTAAAGGAGTCGTAATTTAGATTAGATTGCTCACACACGTTTTACATTAAAAGCTTATTTTAGCGCGATAAAATACAACATATATAGAATACGAATATAGTATAAAGAATTTCACTGTTAAAGAATGCATAGATTGTATATTTATTAAATAATGATTGTTCTACTTTTGTGCCGCGTCAGTGTTGTTCGTGATGAAGATCTATTGCTTTCAATGACTGTCCCCTATTTTAAGTTTTAATACAAAATCACGTAAGGTAAATAAAGCTCGCTTATGCAGAACTGGGGTAGGCCAAGGTCCTAGCACCTTCTCTGGCAACAAGGGGCGGTCTCAAGTACCATGAGCCGTAAATTGAGCTTTCTTCGACACCTTTCGAGTATCGAGCATTCTAGTGGGAGATAAGTTTCATCTTCGACCGACTGTCCACATGCACATTCTGGAGAATCCGCACGATTCACTCGTTGTAAAAAGCTAGTGGAATAAGCGACATTGAGACGAAGTCTGACCAGTTGTGCTTCTATGCTGGGTGTGAGAGCAACGTGAGCGCGAAATTTTATCGGAGGGTCGACTTCGTAGAGAATGAAGCGTTTAGAATGCCCGTCAAACCACGTAAAACTGCCCTTTTTGCTAGTACCGTCCTTAAAGGAAGCTGAAAAGGTTCTTGAAGAGAACGAGTTAGAGGTGAATTCTAGATAATTTTTATCCGGTGAATTTGAATATCGCGTTCCTTTTCCCCGAAGACGCAACTAAACGCTCGAAAACACGAAAAACCTCCGACCAGTTGTTATGTCATACATCTTTCGGCTGTTAAGCGCGTGTCGCTCACGTGGGCAGCGAGTGTAATTGCAAGCTTGCCAAGCATATTTGCCGCACTGACACCAATCGTGACGTCTTTTTTTTAACCTTCTTGAAAATAGCGAGAGTGCGCGAGCACAGCTTTTTATAGGCGCTGAAGATGCACGAGAGCGGAGATTCCGAAAACTCGTAATACGATGTCACGCTACGGGAAGGAGGGGCATTAGCGGCACTTTGTAATTGATTTTCTGCAGTCTCCGTGCACCAAATTAAAAAAAATAATGTTAATATTCGTGATCCTGGTTCGTGATCCTGGAGGCCAAATAAAGACAACCTGAGTGTTTAGCCTCAAATACAATACCGGTTCAGTTTCTCTTAATATCTCCCGAGTGTCTCCACGGGAAAGGCGAACACGTTGATATTGCCTCTCCCTGTGTGCCTTCTTGGTGAGGCAGTCTGCCTCGTCATTGCCCGTGAGGCCACAGTGTCCTGGAACTCACTGAAGTGAAATGTCGTGGCCTGCATTAATTGCCGCCATCATTCAAATCAGAACTTTGGGAATGTATACGCCGTTGATGCTTTTACAGTTCATTGATACATGGATGTGAGAGTCACTTGAGAGTCACTGCATCTGTCTCATTCATTCATTTTATCGCGGTTGCACGTCGAATAAATTGTAATCCTGACGGAATGGTATATGTAACTCAGCTGTTGTGGAGGATGATCAGTGTGATAGCTGGAGGGAACGATGTGTGTCTTCAGATGGTATAACAAATGCAGAAGCTGATCCTTGATCATCGGTAGATTCGTCTGTGTACACTTGAGTGAAACTAAGGCACTTATTATGTGCGTGGAAGAGAGCCAGTTGTGCCGCCACCATACTGCTCACTGAGCTTTCAATCTCCATTCAATGTATTGTCGTCGTCTGTACTTTAGGCATTGTCCACGTAAAGAGGCGGGTGAGACTAGTGCTTCCCATTGAGCGTAAGTTAGCAGGTAGCGTTGATGTTTTAAAAGAACGTTATGCACTCGTGCGCCTGTTCTGCTTATAGACCTTTTCATTTTAGCAGTTGCCTCACCGGCGGATAGAGGCGCTGACGCATTCGGCGCCATTGAGTTGCTTCAATTTGGTTGGTTTCGGTTTCAACGTGAACGTGGCTACGTTGCTGTTTTACGTTATTTTTGCATAATTTTGTAATACGATTATTTTCCTTGTAGCACACAATTAATGAAACAGTGGTATTGAACCACTTTGAGGACTACGAGGTGTATTTTAGCCTAAATTGCGGGGCTTTTTTTACCAACTCCTTTGATGTATCTGATTATGGTCGGTTGCGAAACGTGACTGATGTACAGGAAAGATTACGATCGTCTACGGCCGTATCCAATCGCAAGTTTACTACTCACTGTTTTTTTTTTTTTTTTGGGCACTCCACTTTTAGTGAACTTCGCAGGCTAAAACGTGTCGTGTAACGACTCAGATAATTGATATAAACAAGTAGTATCGTCTTGGCCTCTTTTTTTTAAATTCAGTCTGGAACATGTTTTGATAGGCCGAGTAGGAAATTTCTTAGATTATCAACCCTGCTAAAGTACTCATAACCAAAATTTCGCGATATTGCCTCTAGGAAATAAATAATTTTATATGACCAGTTGCTTACTCAAGATGTGATATAAGTGACAGGCCCGTCAAATTAAATCTGGCATTTTTCTTCCGTGAAATTCGCCAATATAATTTAAGGGCGCAGAAGGAGAAATAGTTCGGAAACTTTGGCTGAATTCTAGCGCTAGGCACCACTTCACGGACCTGTGAACAAATATTTATTTGTTTGAACAGATTTGCTTTGTAAATTTCGGCGTCGCCAGCCACCAAAGGTAAACCTCTATTCGCCATCGACAATCCTGGACTCAAATGATTGTTATGCAGGCGGCTTTTTTTTCCTTTTTTTTGGCATTAAATTTTGCGTATTTCAGATATGGCAAAATTTAAAACAGTGTAGTACGCAAAAAAAAAAAGAAGCGTTGTCATTATTTATCATGCGCCGAACCCAAACCGCGTTTTGGATTTGCAAATAGAAACGACGTTATTTATTTGTGCACGCTATTCTAAAACTTGCTACTGTTAAGTTGTCTGTGGCAGTTTCTTACGTAGGAAGTCCCAACCTTTGTGTTAAAATAAATTAAGTGGATGGCACTGGTCATCTAAATATAACCAATAAATCACTTATATGACTGTCGAAATGGTAGCGAGCACGGTATACAATTCCTTAAACTTCATAAGTAAACCGACCAAACGAATGTTTACGTCGCAAAAAAAAAATTGAAAACCTCATACACATGTAGGTGTGATATTATGAACAAACAAATCGCCTGATATTGAAGTACCGTTACTTATAGCCTCAGATAAAATACAAGTTAAACGTTCGTTGTCCATTTCCTCCTCGAGTTTCTTCACATAATCAAAAAAAAAAAAACTGATTCCGATATATTATGAATACAAAGAACGATACTTTCAGGAAATACGGATAGTCTCCTTGCGCTGACTATTCTTTACGCCTTCCGATCCAAAATGCGCGCTATAAACTTACGCGTTTGTTATTGAAAATGTTCCACCACTATTAGTAAACAAACCTCTGTTGTCATAGGGACCTTTGAACCCTCGTGATGTCTTAGTCGTCGGGTAGACATATCGGACTACAGTTTCTGAAGTAAGGCAAGAAAGCGCGGTGACACGCGACGAAAAACACAAATACAACGCATCCGCCAAGGCGCGGAGGGGAGAGCGGAGCAGCAAGTTGAAGCAACCCGATGGCTGCCGCGTCACGTGATTCGAAGATGGCAGCGCCCATGCTTGGGAGGATGAAATGGTCTATAAAGAACTGGAAAAGAAGATGCTCGTTATGTTGTGTTTTAAAACAGGTTCGACTGCTTTAGGCCATTCCAAGGGCTCTTTATACGAGAAATGAACAAAAATATTTCAAAATAGCCTTTTGTGGAAATTCGATGTTGAAATTTCGACTTTTAGAGTTTCCTCTTGTACTCGCACGCTTTTTTACGCTAAGATAACATTCTTTGTCGCGAATTATATTGTATTTGTTAATTTCAGATTTGTTTTAGCTACAATTATATTTAATGTTCATGTGATAAAAGTGAATGTTACAAACGTTATCATCATTGAAACCTGGTAAATTATTGTCATAGTGACCAGGTTTTGAATTTTCTGACGAAAATAAACAAAACAACAACAACTTTTTATGAATATCATCTTGCGTTTGATGTACTTTAGAAAAAAAAACACGTAAACAGTGTCTTTGTTCTGCGGAAGGTATCATAGTCTGGCGAAGCTCCCAAATATACGACCTGTGAGGATCGCCCAAATCTCAAAATCTGCTTTAGGTCTTTAGAAGTCAAAAACTCGAGAACTAAAAATATGGCGGAAAAAGGTTTTCAGTTTCATCTTAAGCCGGGGATCACAGTGCTTCAGACCCGTTCTCACACTTGCAACCGAGTACGACCGAGAGAGACGAGACCTGTTGAAACTTCTTAAAATTTCTTAGGACGAGAGAACTCTCTGGCAGGCTGGCGCCATCTATGCGGCGACCTTGGAACTGTATTTCACAAGAGCGAATGTTTTGCGGAATTCCCGAGGTGAAATGTGTGTAATACCAATGAGAAAGGGTCGTTTGTAACGTCGACAAAAGTTTTTCAAGACAAACAAAGAAAGGATAATGCTCGAGAGAAATAGAAAATATGCCGGATTGCCAAGTTTACACCACTACCCAATAGATGGCGCCAGTGTGTTCTCTCGTCGTAAGAGATATTTAGAGGTTCCAAGGCGCAAGGTTGTAAAGGGTCGCAAGTGTGTGAACGGGCCTTTATACATGATACAAAAGACGGTCTGCATACAGATTCGAACGCGAGTCTGCCTGAAATCTTTGCTTCGAATGCTGCATGGCAACGCGAGTACAAGGAGAAACTTGGGCACGTGGCATTCGAACCACGAACATTGGGGTCGCTGGTGTTTGCAGTGCTACCCCGCTTTCAAGCCGGGGTCACGTTGCTCACACATCCTACAGAAGAATTCGTTACAGAAGTCGTTGCTATGCGACATTCGAAGCACCAATCTCGCGCTCACGAGCGTTCAAATCTGCTTGGAAACTGTTTGTTTGTATGATGTATGAGGAGTGTGACCCTAGATTTAGGGAAGTATTTGCGCAGCATACGTATTTATTTCTTTTAGAAAGTTTTTGAGGCATTACCACTTCTTTTTTTTTTCTTGCAGCACGATTTAAAAATGAAATCGCCCATATATATAAAATGCATTAGTGTCCCTAACTCCGCGACCCCACTGCTAATCGATCATATAAAACAAGATCTACAAACACCATCTGAAGAGTGTTCTTTGTACGACAGTTCTGCCATATTGGTCGGTGATGGTCATGCACAAACTGTCGTTAGACATGTTCGAGACATGCATAATGCAAGCAGACTTCAAAAATGCTTGAGGCATGTCCTTCGATGATTCTGTCACCATGTCTGCTGCGAAAACGAGAACACAAAGAAAACAAGAAATTAAAGAAAGCCCCTTCTTTATATTTTTGTAAAACAAAAGTGAAGAAAGAACGAAATTCTCGGACCCGGCTATATTTGTAAAGCTCTGAAAATATAAGGCGCGAACAATCATCCTGCATATTTCGACGTATATCCCTACGCGCCGAAAAACTGAGGGGAGGAGAAGACGAGAGCGCACGGGGACGCCAGAATGCCGAGTTCCGATCGGAAGAATTAGTGGGTAGACCTAGAACTGTAGCTGCCTATGTCGCCATTGCTCTCGTAGAACGCGTTGGAACGCGGAACGGCCGCGTCCGGCGTTTGGCTCTCGCATTCGAACGCGTCGGACGAGTGCAGTGGAGACAAAGGCAGCTACAGTTCTAGGTCTACCCACTAGTCCTTCCAATCGGAACTTGGCATTCTGACGTTTCCGGGTGGCTCTCATCTCCTTTTCTCCCTCAGTTTCTCGATGCAAACATTCCTGAAAGCTACAAGAATATAAGAACGCGAAGCAAACTAGCGCGCTCGTGAGGTGTTTAATAAATTTTCACCTCCTCTTCAGTGTCCGTTCGAGTTTACGATGTACCTGGTGTGCTTACAGATATTTAACTCGACAGCGTCTCTTCTTCCACGTCTCTTGTTTGCCCGATAGTTTGGGTGCGTCCTACGCCGGAATGGTGTTATTGGATGATTTTTCTGGTGCTGACTGATGAGTTACATTTATTATAAACTTACCAGTAAGCAGTTTGTTTCGTTTTAAGACTACAACAACTCAAGCTGTCGCCGTGCATAGGACGTTTACTGTCACGAAGTTGATCCGGAAAAGCACAGGCCGGAGGCTAGATATTTGCACATGCCGTTACTGAGGAGTGGATTACCGGTAGTAAGTGAATTTTGAGCAACGGCAATTAAAGTTACTGAATTTTTTTGCGGCTAGTCAATTCAATTTATTTCCAACAATCCGCACAGGGATTTAGTTGTTTGTTCGTTTAATATAAATACCGGATAGTGGCGCCAATTTACAGTTACAATACATGATTAAAAGATAATTATTCGTTCACTGGTGTGGATACAAAATTTTGTCAAAATGTCAGCGGCATGGATGCTGTTTCTGAGCGGCATGGATGCTGTTTCGGAAACGAATTGATATTCTATGCATGTATATGACACCCTTTATACTGATAACGATCATATTTATTAGCACTCAGTAATACTGGTGACCGCAGAAAGTCCGAAAGTTCGTGCCTGATACTCGCAACACAACAAAAATTGCTGTTTTTTGGATTTTTTTGAAAGGGGTTCTAAAGGTAAAGCATTATAGGCATATGTAATTTCGTTCGTCTTAGTTGGTGGTCACGATGAATTCCGCTCATGAAGCGGTTGCTCATATGCCACCGATCCGGATGTCATTTATACAATTGGCCCGATTTGCACGTGGTGGCACAAGCCCGCAAAACCCAAACCCTGAAGTTGACGCTTGTTCCATTCCTTAATCGACGTTTGCAGACAGGACTCAATCGTCTGCAACTTTGATTTCTCTACCTGCACAGCTGCGTTTTGCTACATATTAAATAAGAAGGAAGATCATTCTGAATTCACATTTAAAAAGTGGAAAAAACGTGAAAAGAACAATTCGTCCAATTTCTTTGTGGTAAGTACCTGTTTATTTCTCGTTTCTGCAACTTTTGCAGACGACATGAACAAGGTTGAACTAGATACCGCGCTAGAACCCTTCTCACTCGTAGATGTACCGATCGTCGTGGCCAGAAAGAGACGCCGCGGCTTTGCTTCAGCGTAAACTAATGCTTCTCATCACCGTTCAACACCGTCACTGTCAGCAACACCGTCGTGGTGTTGCTGGCCAGCTTGAATATGTGTCGAAAAACCTCGATGCTGTCGGCGCAATGCAAACACGAAACAGAAGAAAATGTACCAGCTGTGGACTTCGAACAAAGACTTTATCGATAACAATCCCCTTTCGCCGCAAAGTAATCGCTGCTCAAGGGTTGACGTGCATAGCGCACAAAATTAAACGTGCTAGTATAGATATAACCATGCAGGTAGCCAGAATTTTGTTTCGACGGGGACGGGGGAAGGGGGAGGGGGTTCGCCCATGAAAAATTCTTTATGAGGCGGAGGGGGGAGAGGAGGCCCCAACAAAATGAAAGATTTCTGGGGGTCCCTGGCCCAATCCCCCCCTCCCCTCTCTCCACCCTCCCTGGATACGTATATGTAGAGGGTTTGGTCATTATTTGGTAAACATTTTGAGAAATTAAGGGCACGTGATTGGCCGAAATTGTTTCAATGACCTTGGGCGCGATGATTGAGAACTCTCGTGACCAACCACTAGCCTTAAATATTCCCCTAGTTGAGGTAATGAACTCAACAAATAGCCACCAGTCACAATTTATAGGCAAGCATGTACTCAAGTATTTCATTTTATCATCTAGAGTTGAAATTTGGGACTCTTCGTAACTGCAAAGGGAAGCGCACTGGACGTTGTCGTCACGGCGACATTCAGAACGCACTCAAACTTTCTTTTGACTCTACTGGTGACCGCTTCCACGACGAAGTGGGCAGTAAAAACTGAGGATTCGGCTCCATGGGAGTTTTGACCCAAACCCCGAACCCGCACCCCACATTCGCAGTGTCACGTCATTTTTCAGAAAATGTTCTCGTCAATGTCACCTTTCCTGGCTTAGTAATCACACGCAGCACCTTGAAACTCCCTTTCTACCGATATCTTGCAATTTTACATTCACGTACTTTCAACCTCATCCAGAAAAAAAAAAAAAAACTGCACCACGCTATTCGAATTTTTCAAGATAATCCCCCCAGCGGATTCTTACTTCTGAAGTTAATCACGAGGGAAAATATTCGACGCTGGAAGCGCTGCCACTTTCGCCGCTCCACCCCGGATTCCGCCTGCTCCTCCCATTGACCAAACTCTCTCTATATTCCATCTTAATAAAACCGTGCAGCCAAAGCTATAGGGAGAGCGCGTATTACATTCCGTTTTATACATGCTCAAGAGGAGGGAAAGGAGGAACTGGAGAGAAAGGCTGAGAATCCCAGCCTCTCTCTCCTGTTATTGTGATTGTGAATTATGTTAGTTCAGTTCTAAAACAATTAGCGCGCGGGAGATAGAAATTTGTATAAACAAAGTCGTATTCAAAACTATCCGTGCGGTTTTCTTAGCGTACTCTCGCCTTTTAAAATAAATTTGCCTCTGAAAACTTTATAATTTGGTGGTAATACAATTCAAGGTGAATTTCGAATATCGAAAATTAAATATAAATAGGAGTGTGCGAATAGCATGTCCGAATCGAGTAGCACTGCGTTTCACATATCCCTCAGAGTGCTGGAAAACCCGACGGAAATGGGGCTCGTTTTGCGTTGTTCAAGCTAAGAATAACGCTGCGCTGCTCACTTCGAGCCGTGGTTTGCCCACCCCGAATATAAATTAATATTGTAAGTTTACTTATAAAATAATCATAATAACTGAAAAACACTACGTATTTGTTGAGGAACAGTTCAATATGCTCATATTTAAGAATAATGATTTTTATTTCGTGACACGCTGTTATGGAGTGACGTAAATCTGGAGACCGGTCAAAATGGAACTAGAATAGTTTTATTTCGTTGCTGATTTTGATAATATTTGATGATGATGCAGCGATTATTTTCGTCATTTTTGTACAGCTCGTTTGTACCTTTGCATTAATTGCATTATCATAATAACCTTAAAGGGGGGCCGTTCACCCCTGTTGGTGTTAGACTCGATGGCAGCTGATAAAAACCGTTTGCTCTACTGACGTCTAACCCCTGGTTAGCTCAGTTGGTAGAGCGTGGCACTGGAAATGGATAGGTGCCTGGTTCGATACCAGGACCAGGCAGATTTATGCGGTCGCGCAACAATCACCTAGCTGTGTTTGGAGATTAGTGTTTTTCCCATGTTTCCCTTCTCCGAGAATAATTTTCGTGATTCGTGGTAATATTTAGCTGTAATTTAGAATAGGGCTTTTAAGTGGGCCAGCTCTCAATTTCATTGAATTAGCTTTATTGTTTTAAATGTTTCGTGTACTTTGTTTTCATAGAATATTTTCGTCGGCGCTATGAATTGCAATTAAGAAGAAATATCTCAATGTATATTTGTGCTGTAATAAAAGCCGTAAAGATCAGATCAATCCTATAAAAGCTTACATTTTCAGGGAATGTTCATTTATGTAGTGTATTTTACCTGATAGACATGAAAAGAGTAGCTCCCGTATTGTAGAGAATGACATCAACAAACTTGCCAAGGTCAACCTCGACCGTGTTCGCATTTAGGGACGGTTGTTTTTTGTAGAGCTTTCTCTCGATAGGCTCCGCGAGGAGACGACGCATTTTGTTTTCTTCGATGTGCCCGTCAAGAGATTGCGCCACATGTTACGACTCGGTTGTCTGCGAATTCACTCGCCGTTGATCCTGGCAAATATGTTTGTCTTTTCGTAGATAGCCTATATCATATAACCATTGTAGATAGCCTATAGTATGATATACAACTGCCTGTTGGCGCTTGATTCTATGTCAAATACGAAAGTAACAAAATGTCGCTGTAAACATCCTCTGTTGTTACAGATAATTAAAACCTTGCGAACAAGTTCCTCACAGCGGCGTGTTAAGAACACATTGCGTGAGCAGGCAATACTTCCAGACAGTAAAGTGAAGATGGTGACAGCACGCATTGAAGACGGCATCGTCTATTCGCCATTCCCCGAGCATCCTCCTGCTGAGATTTCCATGTTCGAAGCCGTACGCCGGTGCCTCATCAAACACGGAGACAAGACTGCGCTGGTGAGTTAGTCGCTTCGGCGCTCATTTGTTGTGCGTACATATTACGCAGAAACAGGTACTACGTTGACGTGACTTCTGTACACACGTGGCGGTTACCGTAGTGTGCCATACTTATAGTTGCATTGTTACTGAAATTTCTGTTGTAATTGCGCGCTTGAGTTGGATTTTGGACACCGCGAGAGCTAGGCCGAGATCTAATAGACGAATCTCACGAAAATGGAGCTTCAATATAAACACTTGGCCAAGACGTCGTTGACGGATTTGACCACCGTGAATTTGCTGGCGCCGAGGACAAGCTCGGAGCCACCGAATCACGACGGTCGAGTTCCTCGCCGGCTTTTTAGCCAAGTGTCCTGATTTGCGCCCTAGTTTGACTACGCCACCACTGGCGCAATGCATCGAGGAAACTTTAGTCTTTCTACACGTGGGACACCCTCGCAGGAGCTTTGCGCGTGCATAAAGCACGAAACAGAGCGACCCTTTCGTGCACTGCCGTCTGCCTCCTGTGAACTAAAGTTATG
This sequence comes from Ixodes ricinus, assembly GCA_037355805.1. Taxonomy (NCBI): domain Eukaryota; kingdom Metazoa; phylum Arthropoda; class Arachnida; order Ixodida; family Ixodidae; genus Ixodes; species Ixodes ricinus. The sequence goes on from JAZHYW010009131.1 coordinate 12,316, forward strand.
ACGGTGTCGCGCATGCTTCCGAGCGCGGGTCCACACATTTGCGAATCAACGTTTTAGCGAATGACGTGTATTACTGAAATGCGTGTGCAGCACCCACCTCCTTCCCACCATTCTAGGCGGTGGCAGTTTGAGGCGGCTCATTACAATATTGTTGACCCTCCTTCCACACCCGTACAGGCCGCTTCGCGGTGGCCGATCATTCGCCAGTCTTTTTGATGGAACATCGGGGGCGAGGCTTCGTTCGTTAAAATGTTGTTCGACGTGAGGTCACTCTACTCTCGACCAACTGTCTGCCCTCTCCCGAAGGATTAGTATGATAGGTCCAAAAATTGCTTTCGTAGACGGTTTGTCTGCTAACGCGAGCAAAGAACGTAGGCGTCTGCTACGAAGCGACATTCGCAGACGGAGATAAAAAAAAGACAGTACGTCGCCTGCTAACTCACGGGTAAAAGAAGTTGATCTTCTGCCACGAACCGAGCTCTCTATGAAGTGAGATCGACGCATGCTGAAACTAGTATCCTTTATTTCCCTTTAAAGATATTTGACAACCCGCACTTTCCTTCTTTTTTTTTGTCATGTATCATGGTGTTTTGTTCCCATAGACGAGCGGACATCAAGCAGTAGAAGAAAAGAAGCACTATGCAAAAACACATCAGAGGCCGCTATAGCTCTCTCCCTTTCTGCAGAGCCGTGGATAGAGAGAGTTTAGTAAAGGGGAGGCGCGGGCACTGAGCCAGTATGCACCAGACTCAGAAAGAGGGCTTGACATGCTCTCTTGGCCAACCAGAAGCCGAAAAGAATCCCTTACCTGTGGTAGCGAGAAACAGTTTTAATCATAGGTATATGGTATTAATAAGCGCGTAAGAGTTAAATGTAGTAACTCTTTATGGCTGAAAATAGGGTGCACGTGATGTTTCGCTTATGATCATGCAGGAAGATGTTTAAGAAAGGAATGTGCAGGCTGAACTCTGTTTTGCCCGGACAGAGTACGTGGACCGCTTGGACGGAAGATTTCTGGCCCTCGGCGCCTGGCGTACGGATTACATCGATCGTTCCGCTAGCCGCGCTCTTCCACCATGATTTTGGATGACCGTGATTAAAACATCCCGTGCGCCATATCTTCAGTCACCGAGAGTTACTTCGGCTTAGTTAATTTAGTTTCTCGCGATCACGAGAAACTAAATTAATATAGCGCTCTGAGTCCTGGAAATATTACTCTGGCGGTGGTCGACCCCGCCAGCAGTAATATTTCCGGATTCTGGTTGGCCACATTCGAATTTCTGAAGACGCCCTGGAACACGCCCAGCTCCGCTTTAGGCCATTTGTCTCCTATACTTCCCAATAAATGGCCAAACTCTCTACATACACAGCTCTGCCTGTTTGTATATTAAGAGACCCTTTCATAAATGCAATGCCATCTAGTCGCTCAAAAGTCAGTCTAAATTGTTGTATGCACATGGCGGGATACATTCGGTACCTATTCACCGACGGTAGACGCACATAAGTTACGGTGCTTTTCGATGAATATCTATTTATCTATTTTCTTGTTCCGATAGTGTTAAGAAACTACCACACTGCACAACTCGCTTATACATAAGCGAGTTGTGAAGTAGGCAGGTAGTGGGTAGCAGAGTTGAGTAAATCTCATGCGAGAGCAAGTCGCCTGCTTGTTCGCGCAGAAGTTGCGCTGACGTCAGAACGACGATGAGCTCTGATTGGCTTTGATCGGAAGGATAGTGTGCAGACTCAATGCCAGATGCCTTGAGGTCTTCCACTATTTTTTCCAGTCAGCAGATAAGAGCTCGGCGTTCTGCCATCATGGCATCCACTGTGCAAGGAGCAGACGATCTCGCGCTCCGCATTGATATAATTAACATTTCATTCTCATGAGTTGTTCGGAGCGCGCCGAAGCCGAACATTCCAGCGACTTACAAGACAGTCTCAGATGCGTAGCGCATAGAAACTTATAAGTCCCTTCATGGTGACATCGAACAACAATACAGCGAACTAGCATCTGGATGCACAGGCTCCGCATCGGTTTTAGAGTGCAGCTCTTAAGGCCGGTTCAGACACTTGCGTTTGAGTGCGCTGACCGCGTTGCGGCGAGAACCGAAAGCGAGTCACCGGCACATCTGTGCTTCGTATGAAGCGTGGAAACCAATTCAAGGAATCTTCTTGGCACGCGATATAAGCAGCAGGGATGTCCTGGTGTCTCGCCGTCGCAACGCAGTCAAACGCAGTCAATCGCAACTGTGTGAACCGGGCTTTAGGCGCCCGTTTCCGGCTTTAGCGGCGTCGGCGTTGGCGTTGGCGTCGCCGTCGGCGTCGGCGTAACCACAAGACCCCCCCCCCCCGAGGTCACATAACCCCCCCCGAGTACCTTCCCTCCTCCTCCCCAAGAGCTGCGCTCTAATTCGGCGTTACAGAGAGTTGTACACGGCTTCATTTTCTTTTGTCTTCATATTCTTACTTCACCTGCCATCAAAAGGCCGCCTTTTGACTTGTACAGATTAGTGCCACTAAATAAGCTACGCTTCAGAGTAACGACACTTGGCCCACTTGGCCATATTGTGTCTTAAAATCATGGTTGCCAGTTATCTGAAGCTTCATTTGAAATCACCGGAAACGCTTTTCCACCCTCCGCAAATGTGGAAACAGTTCGTGACAGAGCGAAGCAATATTACATGACCTTCTTAACACGGAATCTAATGCTGAGGAAGTCGCACTTTCGAATCATGACGATCGGCAGTTGCGTGTGCTCTGCATGCGAACCAAAATGGCGGCGCCCACAACAATGTCGGGGAACGGAGTGCCGATACTCTAGGCGCAGCTCATTTATAGTGGGTCTAGTACAGATGACACACATTTAGGTAATGATACCTATCGAGGTGGCCACACTGAATTTCGGAAAGAATTCATTGTTGAGACGTTCTCACCAAAATATTCTCCAATTCGCAACTTTCAGCGATGGTGGTACCGCGGTGTGAGAACCGCGCTCCCTAGCTCCTGGATGATCGGTTTCACAATAAAGGCTTGCCACCACCTTCCTGGCATGAAAAAATAAATCTAAGGCTCTAATACTGCTCGCATATAGCAACACTAGAATTAATCACGCGTCGCAGACCCAGCCTCGTACTGCTGTTCTACGACGATCATCCAGATGACAACCATTTTGATAGGCACAAGTGCGCCCCCTGTAGGTCGTGAAAGTTGTGAATAAACAGATATCACCAGCCAGCTTAGGTACGCCAACGCTTTCGCCATGCATTCTGGGAACTACGTTCTTTGTGCACGCGCAATAACCGCGCTGTGGGTCTGCGTGAGCAGAGCACGAGACGACACGAGCTGTCTCGTGCCTCGGCGTCTGCCATTCTAAAGCTACAGTTATAATGACATCACGCTTGCGTGGAAAACATTTAGAGACATCGGTTTATTGTGAACTCGCGAACAGGCCAAGAAAATCTTATTGGTTGTTTACGCGCATGCTACGGATGCGACGACTCATCAACAGCTTAGAAGGCTCTTGTTTTCACCTTGGACAACATCAGACCCCAGTGTTGTATTTTACGATGGCAGATTGAACAAATCTCACGGGAACATTTTCCTGCTCGAAATATTAAATTTGTGCTCCGAGGATAACTACTCAAGTTAAATGCCAATATTTTCATCTCCGAATACTAAACACATCGTGCTTTTATGCGAAATGATGGAACGACAATGTCAGTACAATATAAGTGCGGTGAAACGTATGTACGAGCGGAGCAAATATTCACGGTGCCTGCCGATAAGAACAAAATACCGTGTAAGAAAATTCCAAAACGCATTAATCCTGCGATAAATAACGCTTTTATTTTATTAGGCCCCCATCAAAGAGGCAATGCAAACATTTTTGTACTTTGCGCAAATACCGCTTAGAACGAATCTCTGATGCTCATGTCCTTGAAACACGCGTTCGTTTTTCACCACATGCAATAGAAGTCGCAAGAAAAAAAATAAACAAAAACGAGCCGCGTGTACCCCCTCAATTCGCAGCAGAACAAGCGACCACGTGATCTGGAGCCGACTTTATATACGCCGCCAATGTTGATTATATCCACGCGCTGGGGTTGGCAAGGCACAGGACACGCGCTGAGTTTCGGACACTGTTAAGGTTCGGCTATTGTCGTCATTGCAGCGATTGGGCATGGTCCACTACCGAAATCCTTTTCGAGCTATCGATTATCACGAGTCCAATCGAGTTCCCACAGAATACTTCGGTTCAATCTATGAGCCGCATTCAAATATCGTCACTGGGTGGTACTGCGACCAGTAAAGGTCATTAAGCTCTGCAAAGGAGAGATTGAAAGAAAACTCTCGCTTTCGTCCTTGAAATGACAGCGCGACAAAGGATTTGCTTGGTCAGTGGCGTTGCGTGCGAGTGTACTGGGGTTGCACTAGTGCCAGTAAGCTCGTGTAAAGTGAAAAACATCCGGGGCAAATATCGTTGCACGGCCCATTAAAAATGCCAGTAACTGCTTACTGAATACTGAAACGTTTATTAACCCAATGAGCCAAAGAGCTCCGCTGTCTACTGAACGGAGAAGCAAACGGAACCTGCTTTGTTCGTCGTCATTCGTATTGGTGGTGTTCCCAGAGACACAATATTGTCTGACCATCATTAACTGCAATCATGTCGAGCACAGGATGGCGGAATTACATCGTATCAATAAAGACGTTGAGTATTGCGCGGAGTCGCAGCCTCGCGTAGGCAAACCGATCGCGGGTTCACACTGCGCGTGCGCTAAAGCTGCACGAGCGTTCAAGTGCCTCGTGTTTTGTTTGCAGACTGCGCAGTAAGCGTTTGCGTTTCGCGACAGGCAGCCTAAAGGCCTGTTCACACATGAAGCGGAGCGCTACAAGCGTAGCGCTTACCTCGCGCTAAGCGCGTGCTGACGGGAGCGTTCACCAGCTTTGTATCTCACCGTCAAAACTGTTGCTCATGGCAGACGATAAGTAGCTGACGGCACGTGAGGAGGCGCATTGGCGCTTCTGCTGCATGTGAGAACCGACCTTTATGAGGTTGTACTTGATTCCTCGCTTGTGAAGTTGGATTGCAAGCTGCAAACTCTTTGGGGCTGAAACGCAATTCTCATACTCTGTAATAGACACACATCTAAATGGTTGGGCAGTACCGTGATACCCTCTCGGCCGTCGAAGGACACCGGGATAAAGTAAATAGGAGGTTTCCGCAATGTGAACTCATAATGAAAAGAAGACATGACGAACACATAACAATGTCCTGCCTTCTTTGCGTTTCAAACAATAAAACAAAAATTATAAGTAAACATGATCAACTTCATTTACCTATGAGGACTCGCTCATGTTCCCAAACATAGGATCCCCAAAATGTATGGCAGAACACAACAAAAAGGGGAGGGTATATATATCTTGAATATTTTTTAGCGGAGCGGGAATTTCACTACACAATCTCAAAATTGGTATTTTCTTGTAGTTTATGGTTGCTGCGGCTTAATCTCAGAGAGAAGTTTCTCTTTCGTATCTTTGAGCGAGAAATCACATGTCCCCCAATGCGCCCTTTCATCTTCCTAAACTCTGTAGCAAAATGCAAGTAGGATACTTCATAGGAATTCTGTATGTCCTAAAATACATTAAAAATATATCCTTGTTGTCTTTGAATTAACGACACCAATCTGTACTACAATTCCTCTTAGGAGTTCTGTGCAGCTTTTGCGGTTAAAGTGGACGCAGTCGCGTGGTTTTAAAATGTGTCAGCCTTAAGCCTGGTTCAGACGGTTGCGTTTGACTGCGTTTGACTGCGTTGCGGCAGCGAGAAACCAGGACATCCCTGCTGCTTATATCGCGTGCTAAGATGATTCCTTCAATTGGATTCCACGCTTCATACGAAGCACAGATGTGCTGGTGACTGGCTTTCTGCTCTCGCCGCAACGCAGTCAAACGCACTCAAACGCAAGTGTCTGAACCGGCCAGGCGAGTGCACATGCAGACATTCTCACAGCTACGTTCGCACACCTGTGCTCTTGGTAACACTTGAACACAACTTCTGGATCGGCTTGGCAGAACAGCGTCTTAGCCGCTGATCTCTATGACGATTTGCTGGGTAGCTGATTTCCACTTCGAGCCCACTGCGCGATTGCGACCGCCGGTTGGCTATCTTTACGTCACCCGCTGAAGCGTAGTCAAGTCTGTGGTCACTTGACCTTTCCGACTGTCGTCACGTGACTTACAGATGGTAACCATTGTAATTGTCTAGACTTGACAGCGGTACAGCGGGTGACGTAAGGTGGTCAACCTGTGGCCATGTTTGCGAAGGGGACATCAGAGATCCAGCAAATCGTCATAGAGATCAGTTAGTGGTCGAAGCTGAGACTAGGTTGGGGTGTACTTGAACTGAGTTGTGTGATTACCGCGTCGGCCTCTCCATAGGAGCTGGGTGTCGTCTGCCCCAATTCTACCGCCCCAATACGACCATTTTCACGCCGAATAAAGTATCTCTTTAGCGACCGCCATGCCTGTCAGCCGTTGGATGGCCGTGTTCTGACCCACAGTGCCTTCATCGGCGTGCTTGCACATCGCGACACACTCACGGCCGCCACCCGACGGCACACCTCCCCATTCTAGTAAATCTTAACTCGGGTGCCCTTAGCGCCACTACATAAGTTACGCTTCAGATTGATGACATCTTGGCCATACTGTGTCTTAAAATCATGGTTGCCAGTTATCTGAAGCTTTATCTGAAATCACAGGAAACGCTTTTCCGCCCTCCGCAGATTGTTTAAACAGTTCGCGACAGAGCAAAGCAATATTATATGACCTTCTTAACACCGAATCTAATGCAGAGGAAGTCGAACTTATGAATCATGACTATCGGCAGTTGCGTCTGCTCGTATACGAACCAAAAAGGCGGTGCCCATAACAATGTCGGGGAACGGAGAGCCGTTACTCTAAGCGCAGCTCATTTAGTGGCTCTCGGTGCACTGCAAAGGCTGGGACGTGCGAGCTTCTTGAGACGCAACTTGAGCCCCGCTCTCCTCGTGCGATGGCTTTGGCAGAGCTTTTTTCACCTAGTCTCAGCTGAGTCGGTGTTTCTATAGACAATTGCAAGCATGGAGCCCAGACTGGTGCCCCATGGGTGCAAGCACGTGCAGTGTGCGCGTGAACGTAGCTTTGACAAGCATGCAATCGCACGGGCGTGCCCACACCAGCGGAAGCATGGCGGCGGCCTGTCGCCCTGCTTGCAATCGTCTATCCTTCGTTGCAGCGTGGTTGCAGCTTAAGTTCAGACGTAGCCGGTGCTACAAGCGAGAGTATGTGGCCCTGAACAGCGGCTTGCACTGCAGGACCGCACGTGCTTAGCAGAGAGGCTGAAAGCCCAGAGCTCGCGCTTGTTGCCTCGGCTGCGTCTGGACCTGGGCTGAAACGAAGTATAGCAAGCTGGTCATGTATGTTCGGAAAGAGAAACTTTGCGTCAAGTGATTTGCGTAAAGCCCGAACCACATAGGGCGTTATTGCGACGTATTTAGGGGCGTTTTGGCGGGCGTAATTCCGACGTACAGCGGGCGTCTGGACGAGCGCTTCCTCGGTCGGCGTAAGTACGCGCGTATTCGGCGATCCGACCGAGACAGATCTCGGCGCTTCGGCGTATTTCGGCGTGGCGTATCCGGAAGCGTACGGCGCGGTGCCGGCCAATCAGCTCACGAGTTGACAGCCGCAAGTTGCTTGAGGATCGGCTTGCCTAGCTATGCGGCCGGCTGGCTGGCTTGACTCAGCCGCCGAAATGGGAGCTCGATTGGCGCGTTCGACGGTTTATTGGAGAACTGTACGAAATCGCAATATCTCTTTGGTAAGAGAGATGAACGTCTGAGACCGAAGAAAATACCATATATGTTGCGGCCAATGTGAAAAAATGATGAAAGGAACAGTTTTGACCAGAGATCGCTGCCGTCTTCCCGCAGGGAGTTTTTGGCAACTTGGCGATTGCAAGGAACATTTGTGAAACAGGCGATAGCAATTAGGCTTTCGTGGTTGATTAACATTTAGTTATTTGTGTCCTCTTGTGGAATACAATAATATAGCAGCCGATCTATATTTTGCCTCCTTTCATGAAAGGCGCGAGTCGGGCTATACTACACCGAACGCCGAGGAGACGTCGTTGAAAAGCGCCGTGTGTGTTGGTGACCTTTCCTTCTTCCATTCAGTGAAAAACGCGCCCGCCAAATGCCGTGATTACACCCGCTGAAACGCGCGAAATTTCGTCGAGAATACGCCCTATGTGGGTCAGCCTTAAAGCTTAAGAGAAGACACTTATAGACTACCTCTATAATCGCATCCTGTACGCCGGCATCTTGTACCCAGTGGGCTGTTGAACGTGTCTCCAGCACGTTGAGAAGCTCTCTTCTTCAAAATATCAGTCGCCGCGTCCACCCCCAGCAACTTGGCATTCTTCGCTTCGGGGATAAATAAGCGCCTGAATAGTGTACGCTGCATGTTAATCTCATGCACTGTTTACTTCCATACCTTTGCGAAGCTACGAACGTCATTCAAACAATGTGCATCAGTAATTATTTATTTTTTGCTCTCTTTGTAGATTATTGACGACGAGAAGATTACGCACTCGGAGATGCTCAGTATGTTCCGAAGGTTCGCCGCCGGCTTCCAAATGCAAGGCGTACGCCCAGCCGACCGGGTCTTCGTTCACCTTGAAAACTCCGTGGAGAGCTTTGTCGCTTTGTACAGCGTTATATTTGCTGGGGGTGTTGTCATCTTATCTGATCCGCAATTGACAATGGGTGAGAAACTCGTAAATATTTTTGGCACCATTAACTCATGTTTTATTTTGAGGGGGGGAAGGGGGGGGGTTGCGGATATTAACGGTGTAATAAGGGGTAGTTCAAAGATAGAACACCGGTTTCTTGCTTTTTTATTGTTTTTTTATTAAAGGTGAGGTACCTTTCATCTTGATTGAAGTCTCCGTAACTTTATCGCGAACGACAGGCGAGGCTGAAGATATTTTAAAGTCTGGTTGTTTTTTATGCGTCGTCTGATTTAGTTTGATATCTTGTGGTATGCAATGTCTAAAACTGAGGCGCCGCTAGCGGCTCAGGTGAATTCTCGGAAACATCTTTCAACGCAGATTTCAGTTTCAGTTTCACAGGCTTAGAGGAAGGCCAGCACAAAGATTAGCATCAGGTTTTCACAATGTTTTTATGTTGCATTTTGTCCATTGTTTTGAAGGGACACTGACAGGGTATTTATGCTAGCCAAGCTTTTTATTTGTACGTGACAGATGTGGGGATTCCTGTAGTCTCCTTCCCGAATGGCTGTGATAACGGCCGCGGGTCGGAACGCTCGGCCTCCTTCACCGTGAGCTCCGACCTGTTCGTGAAGTGGAGGGTCCTCTGTCTTGGAGGGCCCTCTTCTCACTCTCTCTCGGGGGGACCTCCTTCTGTTCCCTCGCTCGTATACGGATCACTGGTGACAGGCGAGGAGGTTTCGCCTCTTGTTTTCCCGCTTTCGGGAAGGGGACTCGTCCGGTGACCGCGAAAGAGATAGGACGCGTATCGGCGATTTCTCCGATGCTTTCCCGATCTTGGATTTCCGGAACTCCGCCCCTGGGAGGTAAGAAACATTTCTTACCTTGCCGGCGCGGGGGGCATTTTGGATAGGGTCGTGGTAGTTCATCTTGAGGCAAGCACGTAGCCAGGATTTTTTTTGGGGGGGCGGGGAGGGAGCGCTTTTGACAAAATGTTGTTGAGGGTGTGGGGATTGTGATTCCTCAACATTCTGTCGCGTCAGCGTTTTGGCTCGCCGTGGCGGCCGCGCTGGCGTAGCGAGAGGTGGCGCTGCTTACCACTATGAGTGGCTTCCTCCTCTCCCCCTTTGGGGCGATTTCCGATTACGAACCCCCCACAAAGGAGATCGACGTGTCGCCCTTGATTGGCCCCTTCGCCTCCGCTGTTATCTTAAAACCAGCGGTCAGCAGAGATCTCCGCGTCTTCTTCCTGGGATTTCGGCGGCGGCAACAGCGGGGAACCGTCCGGCGCACCGGTGAGCTTTGACCCCCGTCCTTTGTATCTTCTAGTGAACGACCGTTCGGCCGTGGACCACCTCCACTCCGACGACGTTCACCAGCTTAGCCGTTGACTTTTGTTATTTGTTTTGTATTGTAAATAAACAGTTTATCACCGTTACCAACGTGACTGGTGTCTCTTTGCGCTCGACGAGCAGCATGCCACGCGAGCACGAACCCGCGTTGCGGTAGAGCGTCTCGCCGCGAACGTGGTACTCCCAAAGGCAGTGGCCCTAAGGAGAACCACAAGGGGGAGGGGAGAGAGGAGGACCAAGCAAAATGAAAGATTTCGTTGGGCGGAGGGGGGCGGGTCCCCCTTCCCGGCAACGTGCCTGTCTTGAGGGTGTTATAATAAAATGTTCTTGGACTGTGTCCTTACTCTGGTACGTGTGTCTTCTCTTACGCTATATTCGAGAGAGTGAGCCGAGGTAGTCGATCACTGGCACCGACGGAGGTATTTATATATTGAACTGGCCCGCGGTAATGTAGCCCCAAACATCGTCTACATTGTCGCGGAGATGTGGGGACCGCGCTACTTGGCTTGACGTCTCCTTTGATATCGCCGCCGCTGTTGAGATGACCCTTTGGTTACTCTATCGGCACTTCTGCTGGTAGCTAGCAAAATCCCACACATATGAGAGCCCAACTACCCTCGACACAATTTGCAGCTCGAACTTCATTTTCTTTCCGCCCGAAAACCGCCGATCGAGAATTGGCCGATTTCAAGTCGCGCTCGCTCTCTTCTCAGTGGTCACTTGCCGGTTTCTATGGTTTAGAGACAACCACCAAATATTGCCGCCCGCAGAGCCGAGAAAGCAACGCTCGGTCACGGTCTTCTAGAAGATTCCCATTCATTCTCGCACTAATTGTAACTTTCCCTTTGCTTTGTTGTTCTCGAAAGTGCCAGTTCATCCTCGCCCCGAGCGCGCGACGCCCGAGCCTCCTTTGCCGAACTTTCGAGATAGCGACGCACTGTAGATAAGCAGCTACCCGCGACCTTGTCGAGTCAGAGTCCCGCTCCTGCTCTGTTGTCGCCGCCGAATCGCCGCCTGCTTTTCTGCTGCCTCGACGCTCTTTCGTTCGTTTACTTATTTTTGGTTGGCACAAGTTCGCCTATTAAACCGTTATTTTTGAGTTCACTGCTCGTCTTCGTGTCACCTCCGTTCGTGACATTTCTGGTGGAGGTGCGGGGTAGAAGAAGGCCACGACGATGACCGCTCCACCCGTCGTTTACCTGCCCGTCGCCCCTCGGACTCCGACGCCTTTCCACGGGGAGATCCACGAGGACGTCGAGGACTGGATCCATCACTACGAGCGCGTGGCACGCCATAACGGATGGACCGCCGAGCAGTACCTGCAGAACCTCTACTTTTCGTTGGAGGGTACTGCGAGGCACTGGTTCGAGAACCACGAGGCTGCGCTCACGTCGTGGGACGCCTGCGTCACCGAGCTGAAGCGGGCGTTCATGAATCAGCATCGCAGGCAGCGGGCCGAAGACCTTCTCCAGGCGAGGACTCAAGGCCCCAACGAAACGGTCACCAGTTTCGTTGAAGACATCCTCCGCCTGAGCAGCCGCGCCGACCCGCAAGCCACCGACGAGAAGAAGTTACGCTTCCTTATGAGAGGCGTGAAAAGCGAAATCTTCGGCGGACTTATTCGCAACCCCCCGACGACCGTCGAAGAATTTGTTGCCGAAGCAACAAACATCGAGCGGGCGTTAATGGCCCGAGCGCACCACTACCATCGGCTCCGCAGCGTCTCAACCTTGGCCTCGGCCCGCTCCGAGTTCAGCACTGGTGCCGACGAGCTTCGCGACATCATCCGAGACGTCGTCCGTGAGGAGCTCCGAAAGCTGCTCCCCGCTGCTGAGCGTCCGGCGTCGCTGTCAGTCGCCGAGATCGTGCGCGAGGAGGTGCAGCGAGCCGTCCAGCCGGAGTCTCCCGTCGACCTGCCACCACCGGAGCAACCGACGGTGAGCTACGCCGCCATAGCCAGACGACAGCCGCAAGCTCCCCGCCAAGCTGCGGCGCCACCACGTCGTGAACCTCCAGCGCCGCAGTACTCCCAACGACGCGAAGAACGGCAGCACGTCCGACCAGAGCGACCCTCGCCGAGAAAAACCGACGTGTGGCGAACGGCCGACCGACGCCCGCTTTGTTACCACTGCGGGGAAGCTGACCATGTCTACCGCCGTTGCCCGTACCGGCAGCTGGGGCTACGCGGCTTCCACCCCGACGACCCGCGACCACGCTACGGCGAGCGACCCCGGGACATCGACGAATACCTCCGCCGGTCGCCATCCCCGGGACCGTCTCCCCGCCGCGGTTTCCGATCGCCGTCACCACAACGCCCTGCATCGCCTCATCGTAGGTCCCGCCGAGAAAGCCTGTCCCCACTGCCTCGCCGGGAAAACTGAGTGCGGCAATACCGGGAGGTGGTATTGCCGATGACGAACGACGCCAATATCCTCCACAAACGCCGGAGGGCTCCCACACCAGCGACGAGACGCATAGGAACGACGGTTCTGCGACGGTGTCGAATAACCTCGACGTTACCATCGACGGCCACGACGCGAAGGCACTCGTCGACACCGGAGCAGACTATTCCGTTTTAAGTGGGAAGCTCTCTCGCCGCCTTCGGAAAGTGATGACGCCGTGGGATGGCCCGAAAATACGAACCGCCGGCGGACATCTCATCACACCAGTGGGAAGGTGTACTGCGCGCGTGGACATCCACGGAGAAACCTGCCCCGTGAAATTCGTCGTCCTCAAGGACTGTTCGAGAGACGTCATCCTTGGCATGGACTTCCTCTGTGAGTACGGTGCCGTGATCGACCTTGGAGCAAACAGGTTGACGCTGCGAAAGCCCGTTCTACCTCCGGAGGGATTCAAAACGACGCCTGCCGCGGAGGGATACAAAACGACGCCAGCCGCCGTCCGAGTCATTGCGGACCACGTGAACCTGCCGCCACGGTCGAGTGTTCTGGTGCCCGTCGTGACCGATGCAGTTGCCCGCGGGAAAGTCCTTCTGGAGGGCAGCGTCCAACTGCTTCTCGGAAGAGGAATAGGCGTCGCAAGGGGCGTAACGGAGCTGCAGGATGGACGTACTGTGGTCCTCGTGACGAACTTTCGACCGGAGGCGCAGCACCTCACGAAAGGTGCCGCTGTAGGACACGTTGAGGAACTCCAGGCCGACGCCGAAATCGCCGCGATCTCCGACGAGCCCTCGCCGTGTCAGCCGCACAGTACACCACCGCCGCAGCTCGACGTTAACCCCAAGCTCAGCGCCACGGAACGACGACAGCTCGGAGACCTCCTCGCCGAGTTCGGCGACTGCTTTGCGACGACGTCGAGGGTGCGCCAGACAACAGTTGCTAAACACCGCATCATCACCAACGAGGACGCGCTCCCTGTGCATCGGCCGCCGTACCGGGTCTCCCCAAAGGAACGAGAGGCCATTCAGGAACAGGTGCAAGAGATGCTGAACGACGACATTATTCAGCCTTCGAGCAGCCCGTGGGCCGCTCCAGTTGTACTGGTGAAAAAGAAGGACGGAACGCTTCGATTCTGCGTTGACTACCGGCGGCTCAACGCGGTCACGAAGAAAGACGTGTATCCGCTCCCCCGCATCGACGACACGCTGGACCGGCTGCGCCACTCCCGATACTTTTCGTCGATGGACCTTAAGAGTGGCTACTGGCAGATCGAAGTCGACGAACGGGACCGAGAAAAGACTGCCTTCGTCACGCCCGACGGACTGTATGAGTTCAAGGTGATGCCCTTCGGACTGTGCACGGCGCCGGCAACGTTCCAACGTGTCATGGACACCGTCCTGGCAGGCCTCAAGTGGCAGAGTTGTCTCGTTTACCTCGACGACGTCGTGGTATTCTCGGCCAACTTCGACGAGCATTTGCGACGCCTTCGAGCCGTTCTTGAGGCTATCAGGACCGCAGGACTCACCCTGAAGCCGACGAAGTGCCGGTTTGCCTACGGCGAACTGAAGTTCCTGGGCCACGTTGTGAGCAACGAAGGTGTAAGTCCTGACCCTGAGAAAACTCGCGCCGTAGCTGCCTTTCCGCCGCCCACCGACAAAAAGGCCGTCCGAAGATTCCTTGGACTTTGCGCATACTACCGGCGATTCGTTCAGGATTTCGCCAAGCTTTCTGCGCCGCTCACGCACCTTACCAAAGACGCCGTGAACTTCGAATGGGGTGGAGAACAACAACAGGCATTCGACGAACTGAAGCGGCGGCTCCAGTCACCACCGATTCTCGGCCACTTCGACCAATCAGCCGAAACGGAAGTTCACACAGACGCCAGTAATACAGGACTCGGAGCGGTACTGGTCCAACGACAAGACGGTGCGGAGCGCGTGATCGCATACGCTAGCCGGACGCTGTCAAACGCGGAACGCAATTACTCGACGACCGAGAAGGAATGTCTGGCCGTCGTCTGGGCCATCACAAAATTCCGCCCGTACTTGTACGGGAGTCCTTTTCGGGTGGTCACCGACCACCACTCGCTGTGTTGGTTGGCGGGCCTGAAGGACCCATCGGGACGCCTCGCTCGGTGGAGCCTACGACTGCAAGAGTACGACGTGACCGTGGTCTACAGGTCAGGCCGAAAACACAGCGACGCCGACTGCCTGTCCAGGACCCCCGTCGAGTCGGCTACCGGCTGTGCCAAAGACGACGACGACGACGATCACTTTCTTGGGGCAGTAAGCGTTCACGGTATGGCAGCGCTCCAGCGGGACGATCCTGAGCTGCGCGCACTGATCGACCACTTGGAGGGACGAGGGGGTACGATTCCCCGAGTCTTCTCACGGGACCTGCCAAGATTCACCGTCCGGAGAGGTATCCTCTACAAAGAGAACTTCGGGGGCAGCAACTCGACGTGGCTCCTGGTGATTCCTGCTAGTCTCCGAGAAGAGATCTTCCAAGCCTGCCACGACGACCCAACATCTGGTCACCTTGGCTACAGTAGGACGCTAGCACGGATCCGAGAAAAATACTACTGGCCCAAGCTCCCGAAGACTGTCCACCTCTACGTCCGTTCGTGCCACGAATGCCAACGACGCAAGAAACCACCGACGAAGCCGGCAGGTCTCCTGCAACCGATATCGCCCCCGACTGCACCATTCCAGCAGATTGGAATGGATCTTCTCGGACCATTTCCGCCGTCGACGCAGGGAAACCGTTGGATAATCGTGGCAACTGATTATCTCACCAGGTACGCCGAGACAAAAGCACTCCCGTCGGGGACCGCCGTGGAAGTAGCCAAGTTCTTCGTGGAGTCTATCGTCCTCCGACACGGCGCTCCCCAAGTCCTGATTACGGACCGAGGATCCTCGTTCATGGCGCAACTGACACAAGAGATACTCCGCCTGAGCCACACCGACCACCGCCGGACCACGGCATACCACCCGCAGACCAACGGGCTGACGGAGCGACTAAATAAGACCATCGCCGACATGATTTCGATGTACGTGGACGTGGAACACAAGACGTGGGATGAAGTGTTGCCCTACGTCACGTTCGCGTACAATACGGCGATTCAAGAAACTACCGGCATTACACCTTTTCAGCTGGTGCACGGCAGAAAGGTGACGACGATGCTCGACGCCATGCTGCCCCACGACCCGACGGACGACGGCACCGACGACGCCCAGCTGGTCACCCAACGAGCAGAAGAGGTGCGCCAGCTAGCTCGCCTTCGCATAAAGGACCAGCAACGTGTCGACGCTGGTCGGTACAACCTTCGTCGCCGCGACGTAGAGTTCCAGCCCGGAGACAGGGTGTGGGTGTGGACGCCAATTCGCCGCCGCGGACTCAGCGAAAAACTGTTAAAACGCTACTTCGGACCCTACAAGGTCATCCGCCGCCTTGGGGACTTGAACTACGAGGTGCTCCCCGACGGAACCCGACCATCAGGACGCCGCCAGCCACGACCCGAAGTCGTCCACGTCGTTCGACTCAAGCCGTTCTACGCACGATAGGATTGCGATACTGCATGTTTATTTCGTTTCACCGTAAATTTTTTAGCCATTTCTGTTTTCCTTTCACGTTGCATCGGGACGATGCACTTTTAAAAGGGGGATAATGCCGCCCGCAGAGCCGAGAAAGCAACGCTCGGTCACGGTCTTCTAGAAGATTCCCATTCATTCTCGCACTAATTGTAACTTTCCCTTTGCTTTGTTGTTCTCGAAAGTGCCAGTTCATCCTCGCCCCGAGCGCGCGACGCCCGAGCCTCCTTTGCCGAACTTTCGAGATAGCGACGCACTGTAGATAAGCAGCTACCCGCGACCTTGTCGAGTCAGAGTCCCGCTCCTGCTCTGTTGTCGCCGCCGAATCGCCGCCTGCTTTTCTGCTGCCTCGACGCTCTTTCGTTCGTTTACTTATTTTTGGTTGGCACAAGTTCGCCTATTAAACCGTTATTTTTGAGTTCACTGCTCGTCTTCGTGTCACCTCCGTTCGTGACAATATAGTGAAAGTCGTAGGTCATCGAAGGCACACACTCAATATTAAAAATAGAAAAGAAATGTGGTACCCATTTTTTGTGGCCTCTAAAAGCCGCAGATACTATGAATGGAGAAACCAAAAGTTGCAAAGCCACGTGACTTCTGCCAACTCTCTGCTTCTATTTCTTCTTCCACCCCAGTCCAGTTACAGTTTCAGACTGTTGCGTTTTTTTACTTTACTAAACACCTACGTGACGCTGTAGCAAAATGTTGATGGGATAGTCTTCTGATACCATATTGAATCGCCTGGCAAAAATCAAAACAAAATATATTGGGGGGTGTCAGTGTCTCTTTAAACCACCTTCTTTTTCGCTTTCATTGTCCCGATTCATTTGTCCACTAGCCGCAGTTTTTGTCCACTAGCCGCAGCTTTGTATTCCTCTTTTCCGGAACTTCGCGTGACTTGCCTTCACCTTGAATCAAACACCGTCTCAAAAAGTATCGAGAAGAAAAGTATTCTTACTGCATCACATGCGCACGCAGGTCAACCTACGAATATTCGGAGGCGTATGCTGCGCTGAGGGGCGAGGTGCAGACTCGCGGTGTTTGCCTGTGGCTGACCGCAATCCGTTCGAGGAAACCGAAACTAAAATTTTGGTTGGCAAGTGTTTCCCAAAATGCACCTGAGTCGCTAGCGGCGCCTCGGTTTCGCACATTGTTTATTTGTGATTTGAATTCTCTTTCGAAGAACCTAGTTTCAGGAAAATATTTACGGTTGATATATTCCAAAGCGATAATATCAACTTTGGTGTCATCAAATATCCGTATTTTCAAAGAACTACTTTTGAAAACAAAAAAGATCTTGCTCTTCGGAAACTAGGCTAATATGGTGATTTTGTTCTTCAAAAAAACCACATATATGTTCTTCATGTTAATAAACATTCTTTTAGATGAAATTTTACTCAGAATGAAACATGGAAATGCATCTCATGTTCTCACAAGCTCGAAGGATTGTCAAGAGTTTAGAGAAGATAAAAGAAGAAATGAACATCAAGGTAAACACCTGGCGCAATATTCCTACCCTCTTTCCATTATCTCTCTTTAAAATATAAATTAAATTATACAAATAATTTTGTTTATGTGCACCAAATTGTTTAAAAAAATGTGTTGCTTTAGGACACTTTATTTTGCTATTAGCACACCCGACTTCGCGGCCACTCGTAACATGGTTGCTTGCGCTGTTATCGTACTAATTGACATATAGTATTAATTAACTTTTGAATTTGTGACTTTGGGGGACACGTCGCATTTACAAAATTGAAGCCCAATCTTCATACTGTATGTTTCAATAGCCTCGTTTACATGAATACGACTTCAGCGCATCGACTCCACTCGTCCTCCGAAAAAAAGCCGACGCGGCAGCGTTTACATGAATGCGCACCAAGCCCTACGCGAAGGTGGCGCCACGCCGTGTCAAAGCTCAAAGTTATACTGCGTTTCCGGCACCGGCCGCACCACGTGCCCACGTTTTCCGGTGCATCGCACGTGAGGGTGCGTGAAGGCGTCGACGCTTTCGGCGAGCTTGAAATAAATATCGTGCCCGCAGTCTTCGATGCTGTGCAAGGAGTTACGAGACGGAAGAAACATCAAAACCCAAACGTCTTGGGCTCCAGGTCGGGCCGCTGGCCCGCTGGGCCACTCTGGATCAGAGGCGACGTGCGTGCGCACGGCCTGGCGAGCGAGATCGTCGTGAACAGCTCTGAGGACGCCACCGCGCTGCGCCTCGCCATACCTTGCCAACCACGACCGGATCCCGAGGCCGAAAGGCTCCGGCGTAGCCAGGGACGGCACCGAGGTAGGAGCTGCTCGTTCTGCGCTACCATGCATGCAGTGCTCGGAGCTCTCGGCGTCGTTCGTGTTTGCGCCGAAACCTCTAGGCACTCCCTTGGACACGCAAGTCGTATTTCGCAAGGCTTGGACGGAGGCCGCCCTCTCCGAGCAGCTCAGTGATATTCCGCTCGTTTAGTTTGTCAATAAAAGCTCGCGTTTCTTCTCGGGAGGAACTGCGGGCGACCACACGGAACCGCTCTCCGCCGCCGCCGACGAAGTTGGCCGCCGCCATGTTCTCAGCTGTTCACTCGCTCCTGCAGCGAGCGCCTTCCCATAATCCTCCCCGTTCCGAAATGCGATGCGACCTCCGTTTACATGGGCTGAATGAATGCGCACTCGCCATCTCGATCCACCTCTGTCTGGCGACTGGAATGCGATGCGCTTCTCTAGCGCATTATGCCGTTTACATGACCGCATCGAATGCGACAACTGGATTCGATGCGACTAAGTCGCATTCGTGTAAACGCGGCTAATAATAGAATGCTCGTTGAGAAAAAAAAGCGACAGTTACGTCGATATTTCAGCCCTCACTTAGAGTCACAGCAAATGCGTCATCTGTGACGCGGGAAACTCCACCGGCATTATCGCAATATGTTTCTTCCTGTACTAGTCTTTTTTTTATAACAGCTTTTATTTCATCAATGAAATGACAGGCTTCCCGTCGGAAGAGAAGGAAATGACACAGCACAGTTATTTTCCAGCGTAAAACGCCAAGAATAACAGGTGCCACCGCAAGATGCAAAAACGTAAGAAGATGTCATCCGCGTCACAGATGACGTCGTTACTGTGACGCCGAGCGAGGGCAAAGATGTCGACGGCACTGTCCCCCTTTGTTTCATTAGTTTCAGTTTGAAACGGATCGCAGGAGTCAAATAATTTAGCCGGTAGTGCCCAATTATTTTTGTGCGTTCATATCATCGTACGATTCAAACATGCAGTATTGAGATTCGGCTTCAAATTCGTAAATGCAACACCCCCTCTAAAGTCACTTATTTGAATGTTGTTTAAAATATGTATGTTTTAATTAGAAGGCTACCAGCACAAAATCTGAGTGGCCGGAAAGTCGGGTGAGCAAGTGCCAAAATTAAAAGTTTCCAAAAGCAGCCCCCTCGCTTTTAATGAGGTGCAAATAATCACGAAGACACCCTGTAGAATAATTCATAATGGAAAGAACCGGGCCGCCTGGGTGGCTCCGAGGCAAAGCGCCGGCCTACAGATCCCCAGGTTGCGGGTTCGAATCCCGGGACCGAGGTGCCCGCGATCTGACGGAGGCTTATTACAAAAAAGTCACCGTGTAACCGAGCTTTCGGTTGCACGTCAAAAGATCCCCAAGTGGTCGAAGTTAATCCTCAGTCCTTCGTCGTTGGTTTGGCACGTGAAATCCCCAAACTTGAATTTGATAAAAGCAAATGCAGCTGTAAAATATTTTGCAGCAGTACTTTTGCGACACTCGACAGAAATCAGCATACGTAAGATACGTGTTTGGTTCTCTCCACCCAGGCTCATAGCGCGACTGGCGACGAGAACGCCATTGGTTGTCACTCGCATGAATGTTTACGCAAGCCGATTCGAGTGAGGCGCTATCGCGAGAGAGCCCTGCTCTCTCGTGTCTTTGTCGTGTGACGCTGATTATGTTTTTTTCTTCTTATTCTTTTCTTTTATTTCTTTTATGCCGCGGCGATTTTTTTTATGCCGTTTCTGTTTGTTTTTGGGTTTTTATACATAGCTGACCCTATCCCGTATCTTACATTAAAAACGTTCGAAACGAGGTATTCATTTATTGATCGGGGTGTAGAGCCCTCTACTAGAGCCTAGAGCCTTTACGCACCCATGACAATATGGTGACGTCAGGAAAAAATATTTATTAATGCGAAAGCATTACCTGTCTCATGGAGCGAGCTGACATCATCAGTCTGAAGCGCGAAAACGGCAGAGAGCTTCCTTCGGTTCCATTGGATGGCGCGCGTTGACGGGGCTCCCAATGGCCTCTGCACTCGTCAGGTTTCACGGCCGCTCTCCCATGGCGCTGCGTGTCCATCAGCGCCATGAGTGAGCATCCAAAAGTTTTGGTAGTGATCACAAACGTATTAAGCTGAATTTTGCCAGAGAAGTAAATGCTGAACCTACACAACATAATTCAAAGCACACTTTCTGCAGCGACAAAGAGTTGGAAATAGTTGCTGAAAGAATAGAGGAAGCAGTTTCAGGGCAACGGTTTACAGATTGGACCTATGAGAGCCTAACTAGGCTTTTTGTTCTGGAACCAGACAAAGTTCAGAGTAAACGAAAGGGGAAGCAAGGACATAGACCAAAAAGCTGGTGGGACAAAGAAGTGAAGCAAGTGATACAAAACGTCAGGAAGCCTCTAGAGAACACAGGCATTCCAAGCGTAGTGGGGAGTCAGAAACGGAAGTAAAAAGAAGATGGGACACTTTTATAACATGTCGCCGAGAGGCATCCAGTTTGATCAATGCGAAAATTCAGAGAAAGGGTGTAGAATGGATGAGTAATGTAAGCAAGAAAGATAGAAACGCAGCCAAGAAGTTTTGGGAGCACTTGAACTCACTCGGTGAAACGATGCAAGCTAGACAGAGGTTCATACTCTCGCATCAGGGAGATCAATTAGAGGGAGATGATGCGATACGATATATAGGAGCAGTGCTGGAGGAGAGATTTCGGGAACGGGTACATGTGGAAGATAGGAGAACCGAAGGAAGCAGCAGTCCAGCTTGTGACATCGCGGATTTTGAACAAAGAGAATGGGAAAAGGCGGAACGAAGAGTCCCTAGTGGCACGTCAACAGGCACAAATGGTATCCCAATCAAGCTGGGGAAGAATTTGGGTCCTAAATCTAAGGCAAAACTAAGGGAGGTAGTGAGCACTATGATAACAAAAGGAAATATTCCAGATGAATGGAGGCTTAGTAGGATGAGTATGATATATAAGGGAAAAGGAGATAAGTCTGATATTAGGAATTATCGTCCCATAACCGTGACACCGGTTATTTACAGGTTGGTAATGCAGATTATAAAGAACAGACTGGAGGAATGGGTAGATTGCGAGGGCATACTGAGCGAGTTGCAGAACGGGTTTCGGAAACAAAAGAAGGTTGGAGGGCAATATATTTTCTCTAACAGCAGTGTATAGAAATAGCGCTAAAAGAAAACAGACAGCCCTGGCTGGCGTTTCTGGATAGGAAGGGTGCCTATGACAATGTGAACCAAAGGAATCTGTGGGACATAGTGGAGAGCTTAAACCTAGATGAAGGACTAACAGCAATATTAAGGAACATTTACAAAGATATTAAGGTTATTATAACATGGGAAGGAAAGGCAACGGGAAAGTAGAGATAGGATGAGGCCTTAGGCAGGGGTGCCCGTTATCGCCTTTGCTGTTTATGTTGTATCTGAGAGGATTAGAGTGATAGACTAGAGAAGAGTGGGCTTGGATTCGACCTTCCGTACAGTAAGCTAGGCCAAAAAATTCAGCAATCCTTACCGGGATTGATGTATGCGGATGATATCGTACTAATGGCTAACAGCAGGATAGATTTGCAGGAATTATTTAGCATCTGTGGTAGGGAAGGGGAGGAATTAGGTTTAGAATTCAGTAGTCAAAAATCAGCAGTCACGATTTTTAACAATGATGAAGTTGAGAGGCTGAAGATACAGATTATTACAGTGGAGAGAGCTAGTAAATACAAGTATCTATAGGAGTATGGATATGTGATGGTGCAGAATATCTCAGTGAGCATGAAAAATTTGTAATAGGTAAGGGCAACAGGATTGCGGCTGTAATGGAAAATAGAGCACTTTGGAATTACAACAGGTATGAGGTGGTGAGAGAGATTCGGAAAGGGGTCATGGTGCCTGGCATGACTTTTGGAAACGCAGTGCTATGCATGAAATCTAAAGTGCATGCAAGACTAGAAATAAAACAGCGCGGAGTAGGTAGGCTGGCTTTGGGGGCACATTGCAAAACGCCAAACCAGCGAGTGCAAGGAGACATGGGATGGGCGTCATTTGAGGGCAGGGAAGCTGTGAGCAAGATAGAATTTGAGGATCGGTTGAGGCAAATGGATGGGGAGCAATGGGCACGAAAGGTTTTGAGCTTTTATACATGAGGAGAATAGACACAAAGTGGAGACAGCGCACTAGGAAATTAAGAGGAAAGTTTTAGGCTATAGTGGGGTTACGGAAGAGCAGGTCTCAGTTAAGAAGAAAGTTAAGGCCACAGAAAGAGATCGGTGGCTAGAGGGAATGCAGACAAAGACGGCTCTGGAAAGCTATATATTAAACAAAACAGTTATTGCCAAAGAAAGCATTTATGACCATTCTAGGGGAAGCTCAGTGTTGTTTGAGGCAAGGACAGGTGTTTTGCGAACCAGAACATACAAAGCGAAGTACCAGGAAATGGATACAGTGTGCGCTGCTTGTGGAGAGGTGGACGAGACGGCTGAGCACTTGATACTCTACTGTAAAGGGCTTCACCCTATGCCTACCGAAGACAACGTAGATTTAATGAAGTCATTGGGTTTTAGAGACAGCGAAGGACAAATGGATTTCAAGACAGTAGAGATTACCAAGCAAAGATGAAGTGAATGGTGGCAGAAAGCACGACAAAACTAGGTATTTTCTTATTAACTGATGGCAAGGTGGTTTTATAGACTCACTTTCTTTTCAGTGCGTAGTGAATATAGTTTTCACATTTAAATATTCTAAGCTTAAATGGTAAGACAAAATGGCTAGGTGGCGTAAGCTGCCGCCCGATCCAAAGGGCTCAGCCGTATTCATCCATCCATCCATCCATCCATCCATCCGCGGAGCGTCCAAGGTCACCAGGGGAGCACACGCGCCGACCCGCGACGAAAAGTACGCAGCAGACAAAAAGGGAAGCGGACGGGAGCGGCTTGCATGCTTTCGCATTCACAACTCATAAGGAATTGCTTAGGCGTACCTCGATCTTTTCATACCTATATTTACATGACAAAATAATTAGGTACTTTAAATACCAGACAGCAAATAAAATGTCAAATAAGTTGATTTTAAGTTTCGTAAACCAGCTTCTTTAAAAAAATGAGAATACAAACATAACAAAAGTCATTTGGAGTACATCCAGTTATAACAAGGGAACAAAATGCGTTTAATTTGGGAAATTATTTAGCTGATGAAACATAATGTCTTTTTCTTATCCTGAATAAGGCATCCTCAGTTACTAATCACGCCTTTAGAGCATTTTCGTTGTAGGGAAGTCCGAGGGATGCACGTCCACGTCAGAGTTTAAAACCTTGAATGAGAAGGAGTTCCAAGAAGTGCCACTGACTGACGTCAAGAAAGAACTGGCCGCTCTGATTTACACATCGGGTACCACCGGTATCTCCAAAGTCGTTGAAGCTACCCAGTACAGCTTCGTGACCGCCTTGGAGCCCTCCAGGTATGATGTTTTAATAAATATTATGAGTTCATGATCCGTTCATATTAAGAAACAGTTTTATACTGGAATATTATTGCGGAGTTCAGTACCATTTTCCCGGCCTTTTGTACACGGTTTACTCTATTTAAACTGTACGAATTTAAAGCGTCGTGTATAGTTGTATTTCTCATCAAAATTACAATTGATCGTAAATTCGTATATCTATCACAAGTTTTTCTCGTTGCGAGTTTAAATGCTTATAGTGCATATCATACTGTGCAGCATCCCGCCGTTTGACGTCAGTAACAATATTTGTGCAAGCAAACTACGCAATAGTTTCGTCACGTCACGGGACGCGATCGCCTTCTGCTAAATTTGGTAGGACATAGGCCTGCTAAATTTAGCAGATGACTTAACTTCCGTTTTTGAATTTTGTGTCGGTCTCGAATTGCAATCTTTTCACGCAAATTAAGGATTAAAATACCAATTTGCTGCCTTAGAACACCACCATACTGCATTAAAGTGTCAATCTGGACCAGTTTTTTCATGATCACGTGTGTAAACGACAAAAAGCAAACGCAATGACAAAAAAAGAGAACACCTCGTCTGCCTACATTGCTGTTCGTGTTCTTTTTTTTGTGTACTTACTTTTGTGATTTTACTTCACATTCTGAGTATATGCTCACAGACCTAGACGGCGGGCGCGACGGCGGCGTTCCCTACAAATCTTGGGCGGTCCAAGTAAACTTTCGAAATTTGGTTCCATCGCCGTGAACCGGCGGGAGGCACTGCAGTCACGTTCTGCACCTAAGAAACCTAGATTTAAGAAAAGTAGCAGCTTAAGTCAAGGAAAAAATATCCAATTCAATGGCGGATAAGACGCCTGTGCGCATGCGTGCAGAGTCGAGTGGCGGAGAAGATGGCGAACGGAGATGTGGAGTCGCTCGCAGACGATCGACGACTTCGCCTCTTCTTAAAACAATAAGATTTAAATTTCTAACCACCAATCATGCTATTAGTGATAAATGTTTATTCGCTGCTTATATCTGGTCCGATGAAGAGGAATGTGCGCTATCGTTAAGAACGCAGAGGAACTTGCGCGTCCCGTGCAAGGTTTTCACCAAATGACAGAGCACGCGTCGGAGGTGGAGCTTTCATTCTCAAGGGCCGCCCACACTAGCGAGAAAACGCGCGTGGCACGCCGATCGCGGCGAATGTCACGTGACAGCACAGGAGGCCTCGCGCACTCTTGAAGCATTCGAGCGAACGCATGATTTCACGCGCTCAACCGATTTTGCGGAACGCGTTTTCAACGCGATCGGCGCGCCGCGCGCGTTTTCTCGCTAGTGTGGGCGGCCCTTTAACCTGTCACCGACTGTAGATGCGAACGCGGACCTGACTACCATAAGCACTTGGTCTATTTTTCGTATTTGTTTGTTTTCTTTGTCAGGTTAGGCATAACTTTCGACGAGAGTGACATCATCGCGACATGGGGACCGATAACGATTTCCTTCGGCTTCCGCTATTTCCTGAGCATCGTCTGCTCCGGTTCCACCGCCGTTGTTCTTTCACGGGACACACCTGTACAGGAAATGGTCGACACTCTCCGTAAGCACGAGGTACAGGCATTTTCAAAACTGTTCAACTAACTTCCCAAATTTCTTAACCAGACTTAACAAATATAACTAATCCATAACTCAACTTAGCATGGGTAAATGATTCTTAATCAGTTCTTAACTAAACTTAATATGAAACTTATTCTTAACCAAGCAAACGAATGTAACCTATTCTTAACTGAACTTAATACGCAGCTCATTCTTAACCGAGCCAATATTAATGTAACTAATTCTTAAATGAACTTAATATGTGACGGATTCGTCTCCGAGCAAAATAACGTGACTAATTCTTAACTGAACTAACCTTATCAAGCTAAATGCGGGTTGACACACTTGTGAACGCTTACGACCGTGTGTCTTAAAGGGATACTACAACGAAATTTCGACGCTTATTTTTTGGTCTATATGTGTTCAAAAGAGCAGTATCACATGGAACATACCAATATCTTGTTAAAAAAGTCTCGAAAAGGAATTTTAAAACGAATTAAACGATTAGCAAAGAGCACCTGGTGGATGTCGCTAACGCCTCGTTTGTAATGCTCGTCTAGGAACCTTGACAGCTAGTGACGGAGGTTGTCTCGCCTCCGGCCACGACGAGAGAAGGGGGAAGGAGGAACTCCCCTCTTCCCGAGAATCCCTTTCTGTGTCGCAGAAGTCGCTATTGTCCCCCTACAAGATTATAGAAGATTAACCCGTCGCTCAAAATTCGTACAAAAACAGCCGCTTCGGTGGCTGGAACGACTAGGCCATCCTCTCGACGTCAGCCTCGCCGTAGCTTTGCTCCTCTTGAGACGACCTACGTCACGATTGCATTGGATGTCACGTGCTCTAAGCTGCGCCTTCTCCGAGCGCTTGCCAGAGTGGGCCGTTTATAACGAAAAATACAGCCAGCAGGATCAAAATACAAACGTGCGATTGTCATTTACGGATATTGTGGATCATATCCAACCTATTTTTGAACACGACGGGAATATTTCAAATTTCGTTGAAGTATCCCTTTAAAACCCTCGTAAAATCTCTTACGACGGCGACGACGATAATGATGATGATCTTGCGGCTATTTTCCTTGGAACGGTCGGCTCCTACTTAGTATCTGCCCAAGACTGGGACAAACAGATCAGGCTGGCGCCATTTATCCAGTAGCCGTGGAAGTTGGAACACGTGGCATTTCTGCATAATTCTTCTTTTTTCCCCATAATACGTTTTCCCCCACGATACAAAAGCTTTGCGCAAGTGAAATGCAGTTCCAGGATCACTTCGGCAGAATGCGCCCGCGTGCCAGTTTGTTATCTAGAGAGCTTAGACTAAAGAGAGGGTTCAGCCCAAACCGTGGGGAGTGTTTGCAATGCACTGTCGGACGTCTCCCGCGTGGAATAACCGGGAATGCGGATGCGAAACGTTTTCACGTAGCGAGGAGGAAAGCAGACGGAAAGGAGGTGACGTTTGTAGACGATCAAGGCTTTCGGCACCCTCTCGGAGATTGTTATTGCAAACGTGGCCCATAAGTCACGCGACTCCGACTGAACAGTTGGAGACACTCTGTACTACAAGCTCTCTAGTGTTCTCCTCGTCGTATGAGATCGCACGAACTCGGTCGTAAGCAAACGCAATTGCATTAACGGGACTTAGCCAACCAATTTTTTTTTTAAATCACGCTTGCCTTGGCATGTACCGCCAATCCTCTAACTTCCGTTTTGTGATATCATCCAGGTCACGACTCTTTCCGGACCTGTCGTGGTACTGCAGCAGCTCGTTAAAGAATTGAAAAGAACCAGCGCGAGGCTCGACAGCGTGACCAAGGTGGACGCGTATGGCGTCCTACTCTCGAAACAGGCGGCCAGGGAAATTCTTTCCGCATTCAATTTGAAAGGGTTGAGGAACCCCTATGGGGCCACGGAAGGTGCAGGTATGATCTGCACCACCTTGAAGAACAGGATCACTTGCGACACAATTGGGTTTCCTGTGCCCATGACTCAAATAAAGGTAACAGATTTTCTTCATTTACCTTCTTTGGGGCATAATTTTGTTTTTCCAGTTCATAACATTTTTTTTTATACGCCAAAAATCATGCGACTACGTCCCTGGATCCGGCCCATAAAATGGGTAAAACGAGAAAGAGAGAGAGAGCAAATCTAATGGGCTAGAGACTCGTGAAGCTAAGAGGCGAGAAACCGAGGGAGATGAGGAAATGGAACCGTGCGGTGACGTCAGAGCGGCGAGATCTCATTGGACGGATTAGTGGGTAGACGTAAAGCTTGTTTCTATACCCACTGTTCTCCCTTTAATCATAGCGAACATCTGCCTCATCTGCTTCTTCGCAGTGACTGGCGTTCGAAGGCCGCAGGTCTGTGTTCGACGTTTGAACAGCGAGTATAGAGACAGCGGGAGCGAGACTCTGCGTCGCTCGTCA
Organism: Ixodes ricinus; assembly: GCA_037355805.1. Classification (NCBI taxonomy): domain Eukaryota; kingdom Metazoa; phylum Arthropoda; class Arachnida; order Ixodida; family Ixodidae; genus Ixodes; species Ixodes ricinus. Next base: position 40,190 of record JAZHYW010009131.1, read on the forward strand.
ATTATGCCTTAGGCAGATAGTGTTCTCATCAAGTGCATGGGAGAGTGACCACCAATCATCCCAAACAGAGATCGGCGTTTTGACGTCACCGCGCTGTCCTCTCCTCCCCGCTCTAATTTTTCTTCATATACATATCGCAAGTTCGTCTGCTTCTTTTGCAGGGGTTGTGGTGGCATCAAAACGCCGAGCTCTGATTGGCTCTTATTGAAGGATAGTGGGTAGAACTCCAGGCAGCTTGCTTTAAGGTCTACCCCCTATCCTTCAATCAGAGCTAATTGGAGATCGGCATTCTGATGTCACCGCAGCCCCTGCAAAAGAACCAGACGAACTTGCGCTTTGCATAGCCACCGACTGGCTAGAGGAACATCAGGGAGTCTCTCATGAATAGAACCTCCCTGATGTAAATGAAGCTGACGAACTTGCGTTCCTTATATGGAGAGAAACTTAGAGTGGAGAGGAGAGGACATCACCGTGAGCTACGCAAGGAGAGGACGAGGAGAGCTACACATAGTGCACCGTCGGTGCACCTAGCTGTGAAAGAGTTTGCTTTTTGTGTCGGGAAGCTGATTGGGTGCACAAATATAGTGAGTGTGTTTTCAATAAACGATCAGTTGTAAGTAGTGCTCGGTCCTGTTCCTTCTTTCTCGTGTCCACGTATTTTTGAGGCGCCTTTCTAGTTAAACATGTAATAACTAGCCCACGTAGCAATTTTACTGCGGTAGAAAACATATGCAGAGTGCTGATTAGCCTTACACAGAACACTCAAACAGCTTGTTTTCTTATGGTAGCCATATCCTGGAGGAAGCTCAATAGCGGCTTTTTGGCATAGTACTTGAGATGGTTTGTTAAATTTTACGCCACGAAAGTGTTGCTCAGCTGCCACCAGGATATCGCTGCCACGATTAAACACAGAGTTCGCGCGTTCCGTGTAACTTTGATGAGCACTGTACTAAACTTCATACTTCGCATAAAGGTAGACACGCCGTCCACTTGGCACCGGAATGAATATAAATTTAACTTAATCCTACTGATAACGTAGGGAGACGCCCTATGTGCTGCGTATCTCCAGAGATCAGACACGGCAGGGATAGATCTGGTTTCACCTTAACTCGATACGCAGTTGACGCTACGAGCCGGCGGCCCCAATCAGACAGCGTAAAAAGCGCACATCATGGTGTGCATCATGTTTACGCACGTGTTCTGTTATCGGTGAACTAATCATAAACAGGAAAAGCCCAGTGTCTTGCACTTTTGACGCTGCTTGCGTCTTCCCGTCAGCTCGTAGCGTCGGCTGCGTCACGACATAAAGGGGCTAGGACACGAACATTAAACAGGTAGGACAAAACTCCTTTATGGTTAGCTTATTTGAACATCAAGGGAGTGTACGATAATGTAAGCAAGGAAAACTTTGTGGTCAGCTGAAGTAGTGTAATTTAGATAAAAAATTATGCTAGGTTTCTTCAGCAGATCTACAGAAAATAAGGTAGTTATATTTGGGCCGCCAACTAGCCCAAATTTCAACACAGCGCTCCGTTTGTGTACATCTTCTCTGTCCTGTGTCCTTGTTTGCGCTGTTTTACCCGGAAACATGCTTCACCAACTAGGCTAAATTTCTACAGTTTTATAAGGTAGTTATAACATGGCATGCATAAGCTACACAACCCGCAAGAAAAAAAAAAAGTGGGCTCAGGCAGGGCTCTCCACTGTTACCTCTGCTTTTCATGATATCTCTCAGTGAAATAAAAAGAAGGAATTAGAGTAGAGTAACTTAGGTTTTGATGTGAGTTATATGGGAGGAGGGATAAATGTAAAACAGGTAAAACCAGGAGTGATGTATGCGAACCACAGGGTACTCATGGCAAGTAACTAGGATATATTACAGGAACTAGCTGTAATTTGCGGAGAGGAAGGGGACACCTTGGGCATGAGTTTTAGTAGTGACAAGTCTGGGGTAATAGTGTTTAACGATGAACAGAGGGAATCCCTGGGCATACAAGACATTGTAATAGACCATGTAGGAAAATATAATAATCTGGGAGTCTGGCCGAGTGAGGAAAGGAAATATCTAGAGGAACATGAGGAAAATATAATTAGAAAAGGGATTGGAAATTCATCTACCATAATGTTAAAGGAATTATAGAACTACAACAGATATGAACTGGTCAGGGGTATATGAAAAGTAGTAATGGTACAGGGACTGTCTTCTGGCAGTAGGGTACTATGCATGCAATCAGAGGTTCAGTCAGAATTAGAAATTCGACAAAGAAACGTAACCAAATTGGCACTGAGAGCACATGGAAAAGCACCAAATGAGGGAGTGCGGGCGGAGATGTGCTGGTCGTCTTTGAGAGCAGGGAGGCAATAGACCGATCTCACCAGCCAGTTTGACTACGCCACCGGTGCTGCAACGCAATCAAGGGAACTTTATAGTCTTTCTGCACGGGCAATTACCTTGCTGGAGCTCTGCGCTTGTGGAGCACGAGACGGCACAAGCTATCTCATGCACTGACGTCTGCCGCCCCTTCCAGAGAAAAGAAAAACAGTTTTTTTTTTTTTGTGATACGCGCCATTACAGCCGTTTAAGATAGGTACACTGAGACACATTTTCAATCCCCGCGGTTAGTACAAAAGTCCAGGGTGATTCAGACGGTACTGAACGGGCAGCGTAATCGTACTCTCCCCCCTCCCCCCTGCTGGGAACAAAATAGGATTATTTTTAAACGAGAAAAACGTCCGTAAAGAAAGTTGCTATCAGTTCGGACGTGGCTGAGAAAAGCCGAGGGCACACCGCTAACGCGCTCAACAAGAGACAGTCTGCAGTCACTGTCTGAGACGCGTTCCTTCCTTGTACGACGGTCCTCTGATATTCGTCATGCATGGATGGATGGATGTTAACGGCTGTACCCTTTGTAACGGGCAGTAGCTTGCGCCACCTAGGCTCGGTCCAAAAAGACAAAAACATGATTCCTCCTCTTCTAAGCTTATTCTTTCTCCCTAACTGTCACCAGGCAGTCTGCCATGTCTGCAGAAACTGCCTGCAAACATGTTTGAAGCATACATGGTAATGAAGCACACATGTTTCGAAGGTGCTTGCAGCTGGCCCCAGATAATTCTGTTATCATGTCTGCAAAGAAACCCTGTGTCTTTTATGTGACATGTGAGTGGTGTGACAGCGGCTTAATTAAGGAATCTCCCAGGGCATTATAGAAGATACGCTGCAGGTTCAGCGACTTCCCAACATTATCGGTAGGATTGACACACCTTTAAATACTTTTTTTTCGCCCTTCTTAAATGTAATGTGGAAGCGGAGTATGAAGGCCCGTTCACAAGCGCACATTTGCTTGATTCCGAGTTTCTTTCGAGCTTTTGCGACGAGAGAAGAAACTGCCGCGCTGGTGTCATCTATGCTGTGGCCCTGAAACTATATTTCATGGCAGCAAAGCTTTTGCTGCATTTGCGAGATCAAGTGTACGTACTTTTTTTTATTAAAAAAAAATGTTACACTGACTTTTTTTTCCCGGCACTATGCTAGGTTGTTGACACAGAGACAGGAAGAGTGCTCGGGCCAAGAGAAAAAGGGCAATTGTACATCAGATCGCCAATGCTCCTGGCGAGCTACCGCAACAACGCGGACTCCACTTCAGTTGTGTTTACCCCTGACGGCTGGATGCTATCAGGTACGACGATAAAAACTATTTTTGGAACAAACAGTACTTATTTAACCGTCCTTAAAAACTTCCGCCCTTTGACTTCATTTACTTATGATATTGATAGATGTCTTTCTGATGGCTGAAGGGGTTGACTTACAATTATTTGAAGAAGCAAGGCAGTAGTATCGATTTAAACCGACTCCATATTCTTGCATGAATTTTATGTTTATTTTTAGGCTGCCCGCGGAACATATCTCCCGTTTTTATTCAATCTCAGAATTACGGCGGCTGTGGCAGTATTATAAATAATCATTTTAAACACTGAATCCAACGAAATATAATATACTTTTATACGATTGGTCCAAAAGCGATGTTGAGCAGTCGAGTTTACGTATAAAAAGTCAAAGAGTCCTAAATTAACGAGAAACAGCCTCGGTGCGAGTGGTGCGTCGAAGCGATCTGGGCGCTAATTCAGAGCGGGTCTCAAATTCCGATAACACTTCCTGCAGTGACCGATAGCACAAGAACGGCAGAGCCCGACATTCACCCTTCCGGCCTCCAACACGCGGTCGTTGCCTTCCGCAGTGCTTTGGCTGCGGTTCACGAGATGTGTTTCACGAGGGCATCTCGTGGTCCACGAGATGCCTTCGAGTTATTGAAGGCATGCAGGCAGCCCAAATTAAAGGCGGAACAGCTGGAACACCTCCTTACCGTTCTCGTTCTTTCGGTCATACCAGACCCTCAGCAGTGGCTTCTAGATTGGCGGCAATGTGCCCCTTGTCGATGCCACGCCGCCACGGGGGCGATCCCGCTGCACGTAAAGTCCCGTCATGGGTTTCAAGAAATATTTAGGGACGTTAGCTCCGCGGCGTACGAAGCGCTCCCATGCCGTTGCGGAGGAGTTTCGTGGCCAATGTCGCTGACGTTCGTTTCACCAAAAAAAGTGATAAGGTCATCCTGCGAACTATATTCGGGGATGTAGCTGTGTCTAACAAATGTTTAAAAGTTTCAGAAAAAAAAAAAACATCCCATAGCGTTTGTTCGTGCCTCCGCCACGATATTGGAACTCGACGCCAGCAACAGTGGGCCAAGAAACAGAGGAAGAGGAGGAGATGGGAACAAACATGCACGTCAGCACGCCGAGGTCTGGTTGGAATGATTAGTCGGAAGCTGGGTTTGTCTGCACTGAACTCATCGAACACTTCGGAACGTGAAACGTTGGTGTCTAGCGCTTAGCTTTCGCATTCGAACGCGTTTGACTAGTGCAGCGGCATAGCCTCCTATATACTGACAAAGCCTGGCAGATCGCCACGAGAAGCTGCCGCCGAAACGGGAAAGGTGGAGAGAAAAATAACAGATGAGAGGAGAGCCACGTGACTAAGGCCCCGCTGCGGCGAGACGCCGAAACACGCTTCTCCCGAGCGAACAAGCGTGTTTTAGGTCCTCGCGGCTGCGAACGCTGTGCGCTGACGTCCAGGTTCCCCGAGAAATGGCTCTTTGATGCTCTGTGCTACCAGATCCTCGCGCTTGAAATCTGCGACCGGGCACTCTATGGCTGCGTCCTCGAACTGCCAGGCTTTGTGGGTATAGAAAGACCATGGCTGTGGAGACAAAGAGCTACCTACTAATCATTCCAACCAGAGCTGCGCGTGCGGCGTGCTGAGGTCCGTGCGCGCTCCCGTCTCCTTCTCTCCCTCAGTTTTTTTTTCCCGTATAGATCGAGAATATTCCCTTTCCCCTAAAACGCGAATATATATATATATATATATATATATATATATATATATATATATATACATATATATATATATATATATATATATATATATATATATATATATATATATATATATATATATATATATATATATATATATATATATATATATATATATATATATATATATATATATATATATATATATATATATAAAGCAAAGTAGGTGCTAGACTATCATGTAGTCTTCGGATAAGAATAGAAATCTAATTTAATGGCGAAAAAGAGTCACACAAGAAAAAATGAGTAAAGTGCCGAAAACAAAGTTCTATTAGTTTACAAGAACAATGAAGGCTAGGCACAAGAACGCTAGATACGCGGAGAGTACTCTAAAAACAACGGAATAAATCTCAAACTTAAACACAAGAAATTACAAAAATAAATTATTAAGTGGAAAAACGAAAAAAGAATTAAAAATAAAAATAACTAAACCGCCTGACGTCCGTCGACGTTTCGACAGTAGCACTGTCTTCCTCAGGACTGTAAGACAGCGCCACTGCCCTGAAGAAGACAGTGCCACCGTGGAAACGTCGACGGACGTCAGGCCCTTTCTTATTATTAGTTTTAATTCTTTATCCTATTTTCCATTTAACAATTTATTTTTGTAACTTCTTTCTTTAACTTTGACTTTTTTCCGTCATTTTTCAAGTTTCAGCAAATGAAATTGAAAGTTTCTTTCCGGCTACATTGTGTACTAAATTTGAAAATAAGAAAAATCTAGTCGCGTTGTGACGGTTAACATGGGTCACGGCTCTCTGTATCACGCAGGAGATTGCGATTCAGGAAAACCGATAGAACCAACTTTTCGACAATTACCAGACAAACCCGGCGACAGAAATGAGCCTGCAAATAAGTGTTGCCGATGATAAAATTGAGTCATTGTCCACACTTCAAAATATCAATATTACGATAAATGCAGTTACAATAATTTTCAAGCTGAAACAGCAATTATCACCTGAAAACATGCACGCACCTTGCGAGCGTACCCCATGTTCATCGACGGTGCAGCCTTAAGTACGGTGCGCGCTCCATTCACAAAATCTTCCGAGCACAGTCGAGAGCATGGCGTTGGGGAAAGGTCATTTCAGTTTACGAACGCAACCCACTGCCCCCGGACATCGGGTAATGTGGAAAGCGATGGAGCTTAAAGACATTGCAGCCGCACTCGCCTTGACGGATTCCTTGCATGCTAGCATAGGTCCTCGGACAGTATTCGACGCTTTCTGTCGTTATTCGTCCACCCTATAACCGAGCAATGGTGTCCCGATGACCGGGCGTCTGTCATCACCCAAGCCCATGGCTCTTATTAAGTTTGGGAGTTTAAAACAGAGAAGAAAGGGCGAATGAAGTTCGAGCAATGCGGACACCCAACACCGGCGAACCCTCCATCCGGGACTTTCACTTTTTGTAACGCTCCAGCAAGGGGAAAGCGCCGGTAGCCCTTTCCCCCTTTCTTTCTCGCTCTCAAAATTGCGCTACCCACTATAAAACGGTCTATACAGACTACGGTTTAATAAATGCGCGTTGCTATTTGGAAGTTGCCGTTTTTCGTTGTTGTCCGTCCCTTATCCCTTCCTCATATTCAGTACCCTCAACAACACGCTATACTCACAAAGCCTGGCTGTTCAACGAAAGAGCCATAGAGTGCCCGGTCGCACATTTGGAGCGCAAGGATGTGGTAACACAGAGCGTCAAAGACCCATTTCTCCGGGAATCTGGACGTCAGCGCAGAACCTTCGCAGCAGCGACGACCCGAAACACACTTCGTGCCCTCGCGTCTCCCCGCAGCGTCTCGCGGTAGTGGCGAGGCGCTGCGTTTCGGCGTCTCACCGCAGCGGGGCGTAAGTCACGTGGCTCTCGTCTCAATCGTTGTCTGCCGCTCCACCTTTTCCATTTCGGCGGCCGCGTCTCGTGGCGATCATCCGGGCTTTTAAGTATATAAGAGGCTACGCCTTTAAGTACTTACCGGTCGTATGCGCGACTGATTTACCCGCTAATGTGAAACCCACAAAAACAAGGAACCCCGTGACGATGCTTTTTTGACGCTGATTGATGCCCTTCGTCGGGTCGTAGCGGTCCGACTTAGAATAAAAAGGAGTAAAAACCTCGTTGTATCGTGATGCGGTACGTGATGCCCTATACACCGTTTTATAAAAGGCACTTTGACACGAGACGTTTTACTCGTTCTCACTGATGTTTTCCGTAGGTGACATCGGATACTATGACGACGCCGGTCAATTTTACATCGTGGAAAGAATGAAGGACCGCTTCAACTGCATGGGACGTCAGGTCTTACCAGTGGACATCGAAGCTCTTCTGCTGAGTCACGCAGACGTCTCTGAAGCAGCGGTTGTTGGCGTTCCTCATGACCAGTATAATGAAGTCGCCAAAGCCTTCGTCGTACTCGAGCCAGCTTCGCAAAACAAGGCCATGAGAGTCACGGAAAATGATCTGCAGGAGTTTGTTGCAGGTATAGTGTATACACAGTGTGAGACAAAAAGCTCAAACGAGAGACCGTCAATCCCGCTTTTTTTCTCTCTCTCTCTCCGTTACTGTCAACGTGCTGAAATAAAAAACTAGTCGTAGACTGTGCTCCAACTCAGCACTTATTACCAATGCCGTTGTATTGGTTGGGAGGGTCAAAAGACGTTAGGCGTTCATGAGTGTAATGTAAAAAACAATATTAAAAAAATGATGCCGCGTTGGCACTAATTGCATTAGGCAGCGAACAGTCAGGGTCAAACTTAACGCCTTCATGCGAGGCGTTACCTTTGTGGAATATTGAGACTCTTTTTTATAACGACTTTAGTGTTATTTGACAACATATTCTCACGGATGACAAGTGATGAGGCGGTGAATCACATAGTAAACTAAACGTTTAATCGGGCGAACTTGTGCCCAAAAATAAAGAAGCAAACAAAAGATAACAGTAGAGCGTCGAGGGCGTCGAAGTCGGCGAAAGAGCAGAGTCGAACGCTGGGGCGAAAACTGACTGCGGCTCGCCACGCGGAGCCCCTTATGTACATGCGGGGGCTTCTGGAATAATCGGCGTAGAAAGTTCGACGCGGAGAACATTCGGACCTCGAACAACCAACAGGATTCTCGAATTTACCAGAATACTAGTCTGCCGCAATAAACAAAAAGATGCCCCGCTCCCAGGACTCGAACTCCGGCTTTTCGCGTGGGAGCCAGGTACTATAACCGCTAGGCCACGCGCGCGCTGCGTACTTGGCCAGCTGCGCGCGCGGCATTACTCCCCCTTCAAAAAGTGCATCGCCCCGATGCACTTTATACAGTACTCCGTCTGGCGGAGGTTACAGTACTCCGTCTGGCGGAAGTGTGGAAACCATTACGACAACCAATAAATGTCTCATTCCCGAAGGAATCTCTTAGGTTGCGGCGCGGCAGGGTACGTAGACAAACTTGTATTACAAATAAATAGCGCGAAGGTCAAGTACAGGAGTGTGTACTTGACCTTCGCGCTATTTATTTGTAATGTGCATATCCAACAATCCCACTTTAATATTTTAAACATAGTTGTACGTTACTAAATTTAGCAGTCCGGTAACTTGGAGTCGAAACATACGGCCACACGCCCATAAAAATCGACGATGAATCTTGTCTAACTTGTTTCCCCCGAACACACTCCATACCCATTCATTTCACAAAAAAAAAAAAGAAATCCAAAAGCTTAAAATTATGAGCCCGGAAATGGTACCGAGACCCACGTTGTGAATTGTATTCCGCTCCTTGTCGTGGATTTTATTGGGTATAATTCGAGATCCATGCTGCGGATTGTATTGCGTACTTCCTACGACTGATGGTTTGATATTTTCGAAGAGCTCAGGTGCATAGATCTTTCGCGAAGCTTATAGGTTTAGGTAATTGTCTTACAGTCGTCTTTAGTAAGCCTGAAAGGAATTAGTCGATGCCACAAATAATAGGATTCACCTCGAAGTTTATATTAAAAAAAGAAGGCGGTTGGATCGAGTGAAATCAGTAAAACATGCGGTTACAACAATGAAGAAGGGGAAGGGGATATTGACGCGAGGTGGGGCGTCTCCTGCAGACGGTATGCTTCGACAGGCTATAGTCTACGTTGTTATTGCTATAACCGAAAAATGCATTCGAATTAATAACAAAATTGAACGGCGCCGCCATCGACTACGAATATTTCTCCCCATTTGTTTTCAGATCGTGTTCCAGTCCACAAGCGCCTGTACGGAGGAGTAGTGTTCCTTGATTCTCTGCCAAAGACCGGCACGGGGAAGGTTCAGAAGCAAATTCTGAAGGGAACTGCCTAAATACAAAACGTAAATGTGCCACTACACACGGTACTACCTCCTCGCTTCTTTTCTTTGGGTCGTCATGTCCTTGGACAGAACCTTGATGGGAACAACTAATTTGAAAGCGAAATATAAAAACAAAACGACTGTCGTGGTCACGCAGGTTTAAGAGCGGCGTGGTATCTGTTCAGCCGCGCAATGCCCATTTGTTACGTGATCATACGTGCATTCATAAACAAGGACAGCTCCACGTTGTCGCTAATATCGGCAATCCAATTGAATATGTCGTCAGATGCCGTAGTCTTGCAATCATGTCATTGGTATGGCATCCAAAGATGTCATACCAATGACATCTTTGGATTGGAATCGCCTTCCCGCTCACATCGTCGACATAGTTGAAAGTGCCGAGTTTAAAGATGCCATTTGTAACTATGTTCTCTGTTCCGAGTAACAACTTTGTTTGATGTTTCTTTTTTTACCTGCCTAATTGACTACGTGTTATAGATGTTCTGTCCACTCCCCTCTATAATGCCCTCGAACACTGAGGAAGTAAGTAAATAAATAAATAAATAAATGTATTGTAGTAAAAGAATTACCCTGCGGACACCCTGACTCATACGCCTCCTGCGCTCATGCTTTGAACAAACTGTGGCGCCCTCATTTTGGGTAGTACAAGCTCACCTGGTTTAGCCTCGCACTACTTGTGGCACCTTCGCTGAGCTCTTTTCTCTTTCTGTCTAGTGCTGAAGAGCGGAAAAACACTTTTCGATTTCCGGAATCGGCTAGATTCAATGCCTTTAGAATCAGAAGTGCCACAATCATGACACCACCACTAGGTTACGCGCATTTTACCTCTGAGTGGCAACGTCAGAATATCTAGCACTGTCTTTTATGTTTCTCTTCCTACATATAAACGCGCGAAACGGAGCCTCTTGACTCAGACTCTTGGCGTCTTAGCTTTGGCCTGTACCTCAACCGCGTTCGAATTCTCGTAGATTTCTTTGTAATTTTCTTGTGTTCGCGTTCCGCACCAGGTCACGCACGTTTCTACGGTGTGACAGTTTGAGATGCTCAAGATTGTACTAGCCAAAAAAGTCCTAACATGTCCCTTTCTGCAGCACCCTCTGGGCAACGGAGAGGCCCATAGATAAAAGATGTCCATGTACTGTCACGCAGAAACTAAATAGCTTCAAGCGAGCGGATGTTCTGTCCCATTCAATCACCGCGCTGAGAATACGGCGATGATTACAGCAGTTTCTTAGCGTTGATGGGTTCCCCTGTCTGCTTCACATAAACGAGTCCTGACGTAAGCACTAGTAGGAAGGGAAACCACCAGGATAGCGCTCCTCAGAAAACGCTCACTCACTCGCTCGGAGCTAATTAGTTTCTGCGTGACTGTACAAAAGGAAGGGCATACACTGGCTTAGGATGACAGCATTCGTTCCACGTCAATATTTCAACGTCGCCTTAAACTGTTCTCTCGCCCACCTTTATTACCGTGCTGTCCCACAACACTACGACACCGCAAAACACTAGAGAGAGTTGGCCTCAAACATTCCTCTTCACACCGCTTTATATTACGATTTTCTCTCTCCCTCTTTCACATTCACACAAACACACAAGCACACGCACCACACTCACATGTGCACACTGAAACACTCATTTCACACTGAAAGACTCTCAGTGAAGCCAGCGAGTCAGTAGCTCGTTACACGGTGCTATTCACCTCCTCAATAGGCGTCATGGCGGACCTAAATAGGAGAGGCTCGTGTGCATGCACACAGAGCCGCCTGTACTGTTCTGGGGGACGCCACCGCTCGGTCTGTCGGCGCGCAGTCACACATGCTGTCCTCGCCACTTGGATCCACCATGTTCACTAGCTCTTCCTCAGAAATGCAAGTGGGCAGCTCTGGTCGCTGGCCAATGTCTGCGAGTTCATCGTCAAGGTAATCTACGTCTAGGGCACTCCCGCCAGTCTCAGCTCCGGCCGGCTGGTTCAGGACGTCCACGGACCTGGCCCAGGACATGGTCCTCTGGTAGTGAGAAAGAGACTTTCGGCTTGTGCACATGCAGGGCCAGTTCTTTCGCACTTCTACATTGCGAATGACCACCGGATCGGCTTCGTAACAGCCCTTGAGCCGGTCCGCCTGGTGGCGGTGAAAGAGGGCGCACTGTTGGCCCCCGCAGAAGTGTGGATGAGGCCGTTGATGGTTGCTATGGTGGTAGAGACAATGTGGATGTCCGCAGAAGAAAGGCTCAGCCCTGGATGCGGCCAGTAGGAAGAGCGTCGTGGCGCCGGCCAACGTGCAAGCCACCGAGAAGTAGAAGCCTGCTTTGGTGTCCTCTCGGCATTTGCTCATGTAGCTTGTATACTAAAGAAACGATATCATATTTATTAGAACTTTGACTTTTATTAAGTATCTTGTTTATAAAGGCTGGACCGCATGAAACGAGTGTACTGCGATGATGGGAGCAAGCGATGGATTTATTCTTGGGGTGTTCACTTCGCGGATGGCGTCAGAATAATTACTGTTCACGCTTCGCACAAAATAAATTGAGCGGCCGGTCGAAGTTCATCAGCTGTTCATCAGTTGTTAGCCACATATTCGTTTCTTGAAGCCCAGCCTAACCTCGATTGCTAAACAATGTTTTGAGCGCAATCAATCTTGAATGTGTTTCGTATGTAAAACCCGAAACCGATTCACAGTGAAAGGGCAAACGATCGCTTTGTCTCTATCCCTCTCCAATGTGATACAGTACTGATTCAAAATGTACCTAGTCGTAACGTATGCACGATGAGAGTTTACATGCCATCGAAGCAGGGTTGAGAACAGATCCTTAGCGACAAAGCTGAATAAGAAAAAAAAGCCCTTTGTTACCGAAACAAAAGTTTGGATTATGCTCGTTGGTCAGTAACGGTAAAAGGTTAAGAAGTGCAAAAGACACGAAAAAACTCTAAAAAAATGGCATAAACCGGCGCTGACTTTCGACAAGAGAGCACAGACTTTCTGTACGTAACAATTTGGAAGGGCATCTTTTAGAACATTGCAAGCATTGTGGGTGTGAACCTTTGTAAGAATCGACGACATTTTTAAAGAAAGCAAAAGATAAAACGAAGAGGAAGAAGTATAGAGACATTCTTTATCCAAAGAAACGGTGACGATTGCGTGAGCCCGCCTTCTATATCTTCCTTAGATAAAGAGATTCGTCTTCTTTCTTGTGCGATTTTGCGTAAAGCGTCGCGTGGTTATCGACGTATGAGGGCAGTTAGCTTACAGAGAAGTGTTTGGATGGCCTTCCAATAAGTCTGTTGAAAGAGCGCGTGTCCATGTCGTTCGTGTTCTCTACTTGTTCTCAACTCTCTTGCGCTTTTTAACCCTTTACCTGTGACATTTCCCACCATTAATGGCTTTAGCTAGTGTTCCGTGCTTTCGGGGTTTATGTTTTCCTACAGAATCGGTGTTTTTCGGTGTAAAATTTTGATATTTGACAAAAACTCGGTATTTATAGGCGAACGTTTGAAAGAAAATAGGACGCGGAAAGGCGATTTCCCAACCTTCCAGGCACATGCACGTGACCCAAACACTTGGAAAACGTCCCGGTGTCAATAGGGGCGAAAAATCTGGGTTTGGTTTCCAAGAATGAAGCAGCCTCCTGGAAAGCTCGGTAGACACTCTGTTCCGGATTAACACAAGATAAAACTGTACATGCTAATTTTCTTCTCAACGAGCTTGGGTTTTTTCTTTTGTTTTTTACTTCATTCAAGGAAAATTTTAATTCGCGGTTTTTCGGTGTTCCCAGGTTTTTATAAAACCGTCTCGGAAGTTTATTTTCAAAGTGCAAACCGAAAACACGTAACTCTAGCTATATCTCATAAAGCTTTTCTCATATTATGTACCTTATTGTCGCTGAGGTCGAATGTTTCTTGTGAATCGCCATTTTCACAAGCAGGAAAAAATCATGAAACAATATATTTTATCAATACGCTAATGGCGAAGATTCGATTTTTTTTGTCGAGTCTGAACAATACAATATTGCACGCGTTCTTATAGACCTTTGTCCGGAAGTGCTCATTTTAGCCTCGACCGCAAGGAGCAAAAGCGAACAATAATCTCGAACCCAGAGCTCACGGGGAGGGGGGGCTGCGTCGGCCTGCACAGGTGCTTCCCGCCGTAGGCTTCTTGGCTGGTATGCCGACGCCGTTTCGCCGGCATCGGTCCTGTTTACCGCGGTATGTGAATATAGTGCCCGTAATGTGAGAGCCGTTTGTCCATACGGCACTTTGCCGCTGTTGGTTTCCATCTCGCCGAGCCACAAAAGATCTCGCGACGAGTTGACCGCGCCGCGAGTGACGAAGAAAAAGCAAACATGGCGACGGTTTGTACGATTGCTTTGGTGGCTCCGGTGTTGCGTGTCTTCAACGTCCTCGTGAGAAGATTCCCCTGCCCTTCGAAGTTATTGCAAGCACCACGAGTGGCACGAAAGATGTGGAATCATCGTCTCAACTACAAATAAGCAGGCCTTCACGAGGAACGACGAGGCCGAGCAGGCGCTCGGCACTGTTGTGTCGTCAGATGTTCTAGTACAACGCCGAGGTATTTTCATTTATCATTTGGAATGGCTTCAAAAGTGGGAAATTAATCTACTGTATTTCGCGGATTGTTAACGCCGAGGCGAGTGTCCTCCGTTGCAGTGCCGTTACCGCGCAAAGTGCAGAGAAAACCGGGTGGCGATGGCGGCGGTGCTCTTTGATCGCTTTGATCTTGCGCCGTCGGGTTCATGGAGTCCGGAGTAAGCGTATACGTACGTGCGCCTGCTGGATCGGTGTTTTGGACTGCCTCAAAACTCTTTCTCACGCGCATTTTCCTTGTGAAGCTTAGTAGCTCATTACACCTCGTCGTCGACTGCGCTCATTTGACTACGACGCACGAGCCTGCGTGATGTGAATTTCACTGCCTATGATCTTTGGTGTGCTGTAACGAGGGCTAATAAATTATCACCGCGAACTTCTGAACAAACGAGTCGAAGTTTCGTCTGGGATCATCACTGATCGCCTGTTACAATATTAATCAGCAGCGTTCCTAGACTCCGTCCCCACAGGCACCCTGCTTCGTTGCCCGATAGTAAGTGTCTCATGGTACCTCGTAGAATTCCAGCCCCCACTTCAAGTAAGTACCATCCTTTAGAACTGACAATTAATAGTTTCGAACCTAGACGCTCGCCGTTTGTGTGTGTGTGTGTTGTGTGTGTGGCGGGGGGGGGCGATAGACCGCGACCTTTCCCAGTACTAGCTCGTTGCCGGCGTCGGTCTTGTTTACCGCCGTGTAATGTATCACAGCAATTCGTCCGGACGGTACTGTGCCGTTGTTGGTTGTACCAACAACCAGAGGAAACGCAGGGTTTTTTGGACACCAACTGCCCGTCACGCAATTGCCTAAGAAGCGAGTGCGGATGCGACATCTACGGCTTCCGCAAGTTACCGTCCCATTCAGCTTTCGGCAAAGTAGACAGCCACACTCAGAAGAAAAAACTTCACTCCAAGCAAGAACTCAAGAGTGAGTGCCAGTGTAGCAACAATTTTTTTCTATGCGTACGTTTTGCGTGCGTGATGGATACAACAGAGGTGGTCACTTCTCCGTGATCAGTCGGCAGGTCGTTAACGTCGTGTACGTACGCTAGCTACGAATGGTACCTTCGTTTCGGTTTCGGTCACTTATTTTGGCTCGGCAGAGCCGCGCTGCCGCAGAAAGGCAAGTAGATTGCGAAAACCGGTCTCAAAACGTGCCACGAATGTAATGTCGTATACAAGAAGCCAACATTTAAGCTTTTGAAACCTACAAGAAAGCGGTAGCGAAATATTTACTACGCAATGAACCCGGACTGAAACGCGGATGTCAAGGGTCAGCAAACACCGAGAGCATCTAAAACAAGAAAGGTTTTCCCTCGTTTTCTTGATCGAGATGAGTTCTCGAATGTTCACGACATCTTCCCTGTTGATGAACGGGCCGCAAAGGCTTCTGGTGAAGACATATTTCACGATGTGTCGGTGCATTCGGACAGCCTGCCGCATCCAGCTCCCCAAAGCAACGACGCCAACGCAGCCCCCCCCCCCTTTCTGCCTGCCAGTTCTTTCCGCGTGGTGGCGCGAGCGTAGATAAACATGTCGGCGGCCTGGAATTGGCGCGGACATTGGTCTATAGACTGTCAACTAAAGGTTGCCGCCACAATTAGAGAACGGTTATACGCACCGAAAGATTAGGAAACGCAGGGCATCACTTTAAGCGTCTGGGCATGCGCGGTGACGAGAGCAGCACCTCCGCAGTGCATGACGTCGGAGAGTTGATTTGGTGTAATCGCAAATCCAACTCACTATAGGTGGCTCCACTCGTTTTCCAAAATGGCGGTTATAGTGAGGGTCGGAGATGCGTGCCGCTGCTGAGCCTGTCTAGTGTGCTGGCTTAACTGAGCGACGCAAATTATTTCTGCTAATACGAGTAAGCTAGGGTGTTATGAGCGCAGGTCACCTCTTAATCCTGAAAACAAAAATTAACGTAATATTTACGCCAGGAGGCAGATTTTAATTCTGGAGCGAAACCGAAACTTTATTAGGAATTTTATGTCTCACGTCGTAATTATTTTGTCAAGAAATGGTTCGCAGAAACTTTATTTTGCGGCATACACTTTCGATCCAGGCCCTTCACATATTTGGGAGATTTCAGTGTCCCTTTAAAGACAGGCACTTTCATACACCTTAGAGGTAACATAGTATATTGCAGTAGTTAAAAAAATCAGTGGTTACATTTGTCCATTCTCGCTGCCTTTTTTTGCTCAGATAATTACCATCTGTAATAATGAACTACGGGCCTTTTATTCAGTTCTTGAAGTTTAGATAATTGCTTGTTTTAGCATTATTCTCAGCACAAGAATAACAATATAAATCCAATATTTATAATATGTCCACAAAACATAAAAATTAATAAACGCTGTTCTCACTACAACAACAAAAAGACGGAATCCGAGTCAGACAACTGAAATGTGTGTGTTTTTTAAAGCACCACGTGACGCATAGAACTTTTTAGTGTCATGAATGACAATTAATGAGGTGACGGAAACTGAACTAAACTAAACGTTCAATGGGGCGAACGTGTGCCCAAAACATAATAAATAAAGGCTAGCGTCACAGGCGTCGCTATCGGCTAAACAACAGGGTAAAACCACGCTGGAGTGGTCTCAACACTACAATTTTGATCAGAATTGAGGGTAACATAACGAGAGACAGAGAGAGAGTAGAGAGAGAGAGAAAGAGAGAGGGAGAGTATACTTTTATTGAAGTGCCATGGTCAGGTGCCCGCCTCAAGAGTCTCCAGTGTATTCAATCAAACACCGTGAAACACGTAGGGGCCTACTTGTGAAAAAGGGGCCTGTCGTGATATTTTTTAAGTCTTTAATGGGAATAATCCAAGAGTGTTAATAAGTTTCCGTAATCTAGGAAGCTTAGGGCCCGCTTGCTGAATTCGCGCCATAATAAATAAATAAAGAAAAGACTATGCCAAAATTAATTTAGCGCCACAAAAGTGAGCCGTCGTTCGTTCTTAAATGAAAAAGTTTTCACTTAGACACCAACCCATAAAACGATCTCTGATTGAAGAAGGACAATCTGCGCGCTATCAAATTTATGAATTGATCAAAATGGCCTTTTGATAAGCATACACGGCGCATACAAACATCAGTACAACAGCACACTAAGCCGATCACTACTTCCGAGTTTTGCGTTCCCGTCTTTTATACTGGTCGTTTTGAACGTACAGAATTTCTCGGTGATCGCCTAAGCAATAACAAATATTGCCAGCAGGTTGATTTTTTTAGCAATGTCATACCTCTGAGAGTATTTTGAACGGCTCAGGGGATGAATCTCTTAGTAAAAAGTAAACGCTCGATCATGCCGTAATTATTTAAAAGCTAATAAATCAAGCCGTTCCAATGTGGTTCCAAGCCATGTGTTTACTTCCCCACACGCACAATCGTAGCCAGTATATCTATTGTAGTGTTCGTTTTTCGATTTCTGCTGATCGCGCATCGTTCCAGGCGGTTCGCATGGTTCCACGTGGGTTCCGCGATTCGGTGACGGCCAACTTAGCCCAGTGTACGTAGCGCTGCTAGCACTGCTCCAGAACTTCAATGTTTCTAGCGGCTTCGTTTGCTCGTTTGTTAAAATTAGTGGTAAAAACGTCAATGAAACCGAAATGTTCTGCAGGTTTGGAGTGAGAGACGGAATTACAGGCGGCCTCCGCTGTCGCTGAAGCTCAATCAACTCAACAATTATTAAACAACGTGCGCGACGTCTTCGAAAAACGAAACCGAAAGAAGATTAGTCGTGAGGGCGAAAGCTTTCTTCCGTCTGCCAGGGGAAGGAGAAAAACGTCTCGTTCCTCCCTTCTTTTCATGTCCGCTTGGGGGCGCGTCAATAGAAGGAAGGAAAATGCGCCGTTGCTATCTTTATCCTCCATTGTTTCTTGGAGTGTAGCCGTTCCAGCCACCGAACAGGTCGAAGCTCGGCAGCGATCGGTCCACCTCAACTAACCCCAACTCTGCTTTTTTGTGAATTTTGAGTGGCAGGTTAATCTTCTATAATCTTGTAGAGGGAGAATAGCGACGCCTGGGACACACAACAAAGAGTCCCGTTGATTGGGGAGTTCCTCCTTCCCCTCTTCTCTTGTACTGGCCTAACAGCGGTCGGAATGACGTCAGGTTAAAGCATGTGTAGTTCTTGGCCAGACAGTTATAGTCACCATCTGTCAAGGTTCCTAGACGGGCGTTACAAACGAGGCTTTAGCGAAATCCACCATGTGCTCTTTGCTTATTGTTTAATGTGTTTTAGAATTCATTTTCCTGTCTCTCAACAAGATATTGGTGTGTCCAATGTGATAACAGCTCGTTTGAGTACGTATAGACCAAAAAATAAGCGCCAAAAACTCGGTGTAACACCCGCAAAAAAAAAAAAAAGTCCGGCTTCGCTTGTAGTTTTAGTCATTTTTACGTTTATGCGGATAATTAAGACATATGTACGTGCATTTCAGATCAGCTACATGTTATCTTTCCAAGACGTGCAAGTTTCAACTGCCAAACGCGTCATTTCTTCCCCCGACAACCAAGTCTTATAAGAGCTAGTTCGCGCAGCGCATGAACGATGCTCAAAACTTACTTTTAGTAGGTCAAACAACAAGCGTTAAATGCGATTAAGGTGCGATAGCACTTGATGGGGTACAACTTCTTAGCTTGCAGCACTTTGCTATCGAAATTTAACGAAGATATTTCCTCGCTAGGAAATTGCGACGTCACGCGGCACTGTAGCGTACCATACCACCATGACGTCAGTTGAAACTGTGACTTCACGTTACAGATCGCTTCTCGTGGCAGGGGCGATGACGTTAAGCCCACAGCTTCGCTCCGCTCTGAACCTATCTCCCAAAGCCTGGCAGCGGTGCGACCAAATCCAACTGAAACACGAGTACGGTGACACGAGCAAGCAAGGTCCGTGGAGGTTTCTGATTGCCACCTCGTAGGGTCAACGCGAAGCGCCTGACGCAGAAGCTGGCAGCTTCAAAACTATAGTTTTTCATCTGAAACCTCCACGGACCTTGTTCTCCTCGAGCATCCGAAGCTAAGTGCCAGTTTTTCTTCTTTTCTCTCTCTTTTTGAGAGTTGATTGGAAGTGACTATGCGGTAGCAGTGTTAGGTTTGAACAGCAGCAGCTGCGGTTAGTTGAGGCTACTAAGAAGTTAGTTCCGCAAAGTAGGCTGTTTGAATTTTTGGCGGGAAGTGACGGTTTGTTCCCGGTCTAGACATGGGTCTAGATTTGGGTCGGCATGACAAGGGTGGGCACGAGTTGGTGCAGTGCGAGGGGTGTGGGAGGTGGTGTTACCTAGAGGAGACGGGTTTCGGGAGTCTGGAGGAGGCGGCGGGGTGAGTTTCGAGTGTCGGCTTTGTGTGAAGCTTAAGCAGGTAACTGGGGAATGGGAGGGTAGAGTTCGGGAGATTGAGGCCGAGCTTAAGGCAGAAGGAGAGAAGCGGGTGGGTCTCGAGGCCCAGGTTGAGGAGCTGACTAGGCAGCTTAATCATGAGAGGGAGCAGCGGGTCGGCCTCGAGAAGCAGGCGGAAGAGATGGGGGAAGTATGGAAGGCGGGTTTAGAGGAGCGTAAGAGGGAGTGTGACAGTAGGGTAGAGCGCCTGGAAGGGGTAATTCGAGCGAGGGAGAGTAGCGAGGGAAGAAAGGAGGAAGTGTCAGTTCCAGCGGGACGAACCGCCAGTCCGCAGGCTGGGGTCACTGGTGGTCGGGAGCCCAGCCTGTTGACTGACGGGCCCGATGACGCTGGAGAGCTGAGTGACCCTCAGCTCAATAGCGCCTTCGAGCAGCAGGCGTCGGGCAGCCAGGTGACAGGAGATAAGTCGCAGGACAAGGGCGCGCAGGTACCAGGGGGATCTAGGGTGCTGGTAGTGGGGAGCTCTAACGTAGCACGGGTTAAGAGGGGTGTACTGAACAGGGTGAAGGGAGACCAGAGGGTAACAGTAGAGGTCCAGTCAGGGAAGTGTATGGTGGATGCTATGACCGCAGCACGTGAGGGGTGTGGGATAACCGGGAGGGAAAGAACCTAGTAATAGTTCATGCGGGGCTTAATGATGTGCTCCAGGGTAGGAGCCAGAACCTCGGAAAGCAGCTAAACGTGGGAATACGTAAGCTGAGGGACGTGTCTGAGAATGTGCACGTGGTTGTGTGCACCATTCCAGAAGTTCGGGGGCAGTCCTGGGTAACGGAGAGGAGGGTTGTCGAAGCCAACAGAGTAATTAAGGGTATGAGTCGGCAGCTTCGGTACGACGTAATGGAAGTAAACAGGGAAGTGTACGAGGCTTGCTCCTGCCCTTTGCAGATGGCATTCACTACAGTGAGGCCACGGGTTACAGGGTGGGGGATAGGATGGGCCGCACGGTGACTGCTTTTTGGGGGACCGAGGGCCCTGGGGACAGTGAAGTAACTGAAAACCCAACAAAGTCAGGAGAGGCACCCAGGGTTAAAAAGAGGAGAAAACGTAAGAACAGGCATAAACAAACAGCACAATCAGACATTGGATATATTAACATGCAGGGTGGTAGAAATAGGCTAAAATGGGAAGAGGTAGAGGAGCAACTAAGAAAGGAGGATTTAGTGGTGTATGGGTTCGTGGAAACACATCTCAGAGACATGGAGCAGCCACCTTGCAACCCTGACTATGTGTGGGAAGAATGCAACAGAATGGAGGGAACGAGGAAGGGAGGTGGAATTGGAGCATTTATTAAGAAGAACATGAACTTTCAAAGGATCAGAAAGGAGTGCGCCGAACATTTGTGGCTTAAAGGAAAAGTTGCTGGGGAGTCTACAGTCCTTGGATTTGTTTACTTATGGACAGGGACAGGTGCTAAAGAGGAAAACAGAAAAATGATTGATTGCATATCAAGAGACATTAGTAAGCTAGGGGAAGGCTCTGAAATTATTATTATGGGAGACATGAATGCCCATATCAAGGGTCTGGATGGATATACGGACTCAACTGGAAGCTTATTACTAGAACTGGTGGAAAAGCATGACTTAGTTTTATGTAATACCAGTCAGAAGTGTGACGGGCACATAACGTGGGAAACTGGCAATCTACATTCAACTATAGATTACGTACTCATGTCACACAAAATATATGGTAAGTTACAAGTAATGAAAATAGATGAAGAAGGTTCCAAAAGTCTTGGTAGTGATCACAAACGTATTAAGCTGAATTTTGCCAGAGAAGTAAATGCTGAACCTACACCACATAATTCAAAGCAAACTTTCTGCAGCGACAAAGAGTTGGAAATAGTTGCTGAAAGAATAGAGGAAGCAGTTTCAGGGCAACGGTATACAGATTGGACCTATGAGAGCCTAACTAGACTTTTTGTTCTGGAACTAGACAAAGTTAAGAGTAAACGAAAAGGGAAGCAAGGACATAGACCAAAAAGCTGGTGGGACAAAGAAGTGAAGCAAGCGATACAAACACGTCAGGAAGCCTCTAGAGAACACAGGTATTCCAAGCGTAGTAGGGAGTCAGAAACGGAAGTAAAAGAAGATGGGACACTTTTATAACATGTCGCCGAGAGGCATCCAGTTTAATCAATGCGAAAATTCAGAGAAAAGGTGTAGAATGGATGAGTAATGTAAGCAAGAAAGATCGAAACGCAGCCAAGAAGTTTTGGGAGCACTTGAACTCACTCGGTGAAACGACGCAAGCTAGACAGAGGTTCATACTCTCGGATCAGGGAGATCAATTAGAGGGAGATGATGCGATACGATATATAGGAGCAGTGATGGAGGAGAAATTTCGGGAACAGGTACATGTGGAAGATAGGAGAACCGAAGGAAGTAACAGTCCAGCTTGTGACATCGCGGATTTTGGACAAAGAGAATGGGAAAAGGCGGAACGAAGAGTCCCTATTGGCACGTCAACAGGCACAGATGGTATCCCAATCAAGCTGGTGAAGAATTTGGGTCCTAAATCTAAGGCAAAACTAAGGGAGGTAGTGAGCACTATGATAACAAAAGGAAATATTCCAGATGAATGGAGGCTTAGTAGGATGAGTATGATATATAAGGGAAAGGGAGACAAGTCTGATATTAGGAATTATCGTCCCATAACCGTGACACCAGTTATTTACAGGTTGGTAATGCAGATTATAAAGAACAGACTGGAGGAATGGGTAGATTGTGAGGGCATACTGGGCGAGTTACAGAACGGGTTTCGGAAACAAAGAAGGTTGGAGGACAATATATTTTCTCTAACACAGTGTATAGAAATAGCGCAAAAAGAAAACAGACAGCTCTGGCTGGCGTTTCTGGATATCAAGGGTGCCTATGACAATGTGAACCAAAGGAATCTGTGGGACATAGTGGAGAGCTTAAACCTAGATGAAGGACTAACAGCATTATTGAGGAACATTTACAAAGATAATAGAGAGTTTTAGTAGATCGTTCCGATGACTCCGATAACGATACCCGATACTCTGCCTCCGCCTTCGCGCGTACATATATAGTATCGTTATCGGGGGTATCGAGGGTATCGGAACGATCTACTAAAACTCTCTAATAAGGTGATTATAACATGGGAAGGAAAGGCAACGGGGGAAATAGAGATAGGACGAGGCCTTAGGCAGGGGTGCCCGTTATCGCCTTTGCTGTTTATGTTGTATCTGAGAGGATTGGAGGATAGACTAGAGAAGAGTGGGCTTGGATTCGACCTTTCGTACAGTAAGCTAGGCCAAAAGATTCAGCAATCCTTACCGGGATTGATGTATGCAGATGATATCGTACTAGTGGCTAACAACAGGATAGATTTACAGGAATTGATGAGCATCTGTGGTAGGGAAGGGGAGAAATTAGGTTTAGAATTCAGTAGTGAAAAATCAGCAGTCATGATTTTTAACGATGATGAAGTTGAGAGGCTGAAGATACAAAATATTACAGTGGAGAGAGCTAGTAAATACAAGTATCTAGGAGTATGGATATGTGATGGTGCAGCATATCTCAGTGAGCATGAAAAGTATATAATAGGTAAGGGCAACAGAAATGCAGCTGTAATGAGAAATAGAGCACTTTGGAATTACAACAGGTATGAGGTGGTGAGAGAGATTTGGAAAGGGGTCATGGTGCCTGGTTTAACTTTTGGAAACGCAGTGCTATGCATGAAATCCGAAGTGCATGCAAGACTAGAAATAAAACAGAGCGGAGTAGGTAGGCTGGCTTTGTGGGCACATTGCAAAACGCCAAACCAGGGAGTGCAAGGAGACATGGGATGGGCGTCATTTGAGGGCATGGAAGCTGCGAGCAAGATAGAATTTGAGGATCGGTTGAGGCAAATGGATGGGGAGCAATGGGCACGAAAGGTTTTAGCTTTTTATACATGAGGAGTATAGACACAAAGTGGAGACAGCGCACTAGGAAATTAAGAGGAAAGTTTTTGGGCTATAGTGGGGTTACGGAAGAGCAGGTCTCCGTTAAGAAGAAAGTTAAGGCCACAGAAAGAGATCGGTGGCTAGAGGGAATGCAGACAAAGAGGGCTCTGGAAAGCTATAGATTAAACAAAACAGTTATTGCCAAAGAAAGCATTTATGATAATTCTAGGGGAAGCTCATTGTTGTTTGAGGCAAGGACAGGTGTTTTGCGAAACAGAACATACAGAGCGAAGTACCAGGAAATGGATACAGTGTGCGCTGCTTGTGGAGAGGTGGACGAGACGGCTGAGCACTTGATACTCTACTGTAAAGGGCTTCACCCTATGCCTACCGAAGACAACATAGATTTAATAAAGTCCTTGGGTTTTAGAGACAGCGAAGGAAAAGTGGATTACAAGACAGTAGAGATTACCAAGCAAAGATTAAGTGAATGGTGGCAGAAAGCACGAGAAAACTAGGTATTTTCTTATTAACTGATGGCAAGGGGTTTTATAGCCTCACTTTCTGTTCAGTGTGGAGTGTATATAGTTTTCACATTTAAATATTCTAAGCTTAAATGGTAAGACAAATTGGCTAGGTGGCGTAAGCTACCGCCCGATCCAAAGGGCTCAGCCGTATTCATCCATCCATCCATCCGCAGAACATTTTGCAATCCCCGATAACTGCCTCCCGGCGCTGGCAACTGCCGGTTAGCTTGTGCCAAGCAACGCCGTTTTCTATTTTAGTGATGCAGTAGTGCGGCATACAATTATACCGGCGGAGGTACCGGCATTTTTGAAGGGTTTTCTATTTCTTTATGCTTAGTTGGGAACTAATATTGGTCAAATAGTTATCTTGTGCTTTAATATTGCATGAACTAGCTTGATATATCATTATTGCCTGGTCAAGGTAACCTTTCTTGTTTTTATTTTTTTTCTCTCGTAATTTTTTGTGACTTTGTTTTGTGTTTTTGTGTGGACCAGACCTCCCCCCCCCCTTTACAGCATCGTCTGCTGTAAAGGGGGGGGGGTTGTTCACCGTCATTTTTTGTCATTGTCTCCCGTTTGAAACACTTAACAAATACATAATAATAATAATAATAATAATAATAATAATATTATTATTATTATTATTATTATCCGTTAAAGTTAATCAGTTAACTGCCTGCATCCGTATTCGGAGGTGTGATTCTGTGTGGTGCATGCACCCAATTGCTGACTCTGACCTTGGGACATTCTAAGGACGTGTTTATGTCAAACTGTCTTATTTCCTTTTTGTATACCGGGTAGCAAAGTTCAAAGTGTTAATTTTAGGGTAGCATCCCACAAGCCTTGTTTTGGCTTTGATGCGCCCGTCACGCAAACATTGCTGTGCTCCATTCAATAAATTTATTATTATTATTATTATTATTATTATTATTCCAATAAACATTGGAAGGTCCGTCGAACCTTCCAATGTTTATAAAGCTTTCGTCGAGGTTTTTCAATCCTTTTATTGTGCCGCCAAGAAAGAGGTTAATTTTAAACGCCGGTCTTATAAGCCATGGTTTAATTCTGATATTATGACAGCAATCAAAGAAAAAGATACTTTGTGGTTACGTTCCCGTCGTTCACCAAACAATTCGCAGTTAAAAGCAGAGTATCGAAGCGCTCCGGAACAAAGCTAATGCAATTATACGGTCTGCCAAACGATGCTACTTTCAGCGAAGATTTTTTGAGGCAAAATCGAATCCACGTGAAACATGGAAGTTGATTAATTATTTTACAGGGCGTGGAGGAAGAGCATCGCTTTTGACTCCTTCAAAAACACTTCGGCACAGATCTGCAATCAGTAGTGAACGACTTTAACAAACTTTTTGCTGCGTCATCGGGCTTTGCGAGAGACAGTGATTTTAAACCGCTTGCCTCTAGCGCAAGTATTAGTGTATCGAACTCAGCGTTCCTTCCTCTTCTCACGATAGACGAATTACACTCCATTTTGTTTTCTTTAAAACGCAATAAATCTCCTGGTGTTGATACTATTCGTATTAATGATCTCTGCCGAAACTTTGGACATGTTCAGCACGTACTTCTTACCATGATCAATGAGTTCTTGGTCTCTGGCGTCATCCCAATTGAACTAAAAACCGC
This sequence comes from Ixodes ricinus, assembly GCA_037355805.1. Lineage (NCBI taxonomy): Eukaryota > Metazoa > Arthropoda > Arachnida > Ixodida > Ixodidae > Ixodes > Ixodes ricinus. The sequence continues at coordinate 66,018 of JAZHYW010009131.1, forward strand.
ACTTGTGAAGCCTGTTTTCAAGGGAGGATCGCCTAACAAGCCTGAGTGCTATCGCCCTATTTCTATTTTACCTTGCATTGGGGAGATTTTGGAAAAGCATTTATATCTTGTAATGTCCAGCTTCATTGAAACTTCCAACATCATGTCGCCTAACCAGTATGGTTTTGTTGCTGGAAAGGGCACTCAACCACTGCTGGAAGATTTTTCTGACCTACTACACAGTGCTTTTGATCGAAACTTATGTGCATGTGCAATTTTTCTTGATGTCGCCAAGGCCTTTGACACGGTCAGTCATAAGATGCTTCTTTTTAAACTGCAGAATTACGGTTTCCGTGGACCATTTATTGCATTGCTTAAAAATTTCTTTCTTGATCGCTCCCAAATCGTATCTATAGGAAATTTCAAAAGTGCTCGGCTGATGCTAAAAGCCGGTGTGCCCCAGGGTTCGGTTTTGTCTCCATTGTTATTTAATCTTTTTGTTAATGATATCTCAACAAGGCTCACTAGTTGCAAAATTTTTCAGTATGCGGATGATACTTTACTTGTCTCTAGTCACATTAATTACCGCCAAGCTGTGCAGTTATTGCAACATGATTCTGCACGACTAATGGACTGGTTTTATGACAATTATATTACTATTAACACATCCAAAACCAGACTTGTTTGCTTTAGGAATCCACTGAAGAGTGTAGAATTGGAATCATCATTTGTGTTACACAGATCCAGCTGCCTTGATTGTACATGTAGTTCCATGAAATATGTTGACACTGTTAAGTACTTAGGCATATTCTTTGATTCAGATTTGTCGTGGTCAACGCATTTAACCTTTGTTTCCAGCAAGCTTCGCAGCGTGTGCTGCTTACTTTACAATAATAGGGTGTTTTTGCCATTTGCCGTAAGGAAATCAATTGCTAATGCTCTTGCTTATAGTATACTAAGGTATGGCATCACATTATTTGGTAACTGTGCAGAAATATGGCAAACTAAAATTGACCGCATCCTTAAGAATTTGTTAAGAAGTGTAGGTTATCATTATGATCTTGCACCAGAAGCTGACATCTTTGAGGCTCTACAACTGCCTAACTTCCATTCACTTTTTTTGCAATGTGTTGTGCTTTCTCATTTCTGGAGTAGCGAATTTAAACATCCCTTTGTGCCCCGCAGAGATTTACGTACCTCTGATCGCTTCATAATCCCCCGGTGTTTCACAAGATATGGTAAGCGAGAGCGCTCTTATTATGTGCCATACAATTTTAACAGACTCCCAAACCACTTTTTTGAAGCTACAAATAGGAGAAAATTGAAAAATTTATTGAACAGTATTACGCTCTAATTCATTGTTCAATTTCAATAATGTACTGTTGTGTGATATTTTGTATCTAATATGTTTGCTGCGATAGTGTGAGATGATTATTTTTTTTTCTCGTATAGTGCGATACATGCTTTAAATGTGTACTCTACGGACTTCTTCTGTGCCATCTGTGACATTCCATTTGCTGGGTTCTGTCCTTCAAGCCTCTACTGGCTTCGACCGACCCGTCACCTTATAGTGTTATAAAGGTGTCTAAATAAATGAAATGAAAAAAAAAATGAAATTATTATTATTATTATTATTATTATTATTATTATTATTATTATTATTATTATTATTATTATTATTATCTTGAGCAGCATTACTTATCAGTCTGTGATGAATTTGAATGTTAAGGCGAGAGCCGACTAATAGGCGTCCCATATCTTCCTCCAGATATGACCCCAGATGAGTTCCAGGGTTGTCTTTCGAGCATTGAGGAGGTTCTGTGTTCAGGGGATCTTTGCAGGATATTGATAATTGGAGACTTTAATTCACCCGGAATTTGCTGGAATACCCTAAGAGTTTCTTCCGCCAATTTTTATGGGGCCAAAAAAAGGCTGCATTTTAACCGAATTTGCATATTTTCTTAGCTTAAATCAGTTCAATGGCGTTACAAACTGCAAATCCAGTATACTCGGCCTCTGCCTCTCAGACATAGATGATATCGGTGTGACTGAAATTGAATTTCCTGTAGTTCCAATAGACAGATATCACCCTGCCCTCGAGTTAACTATACGCTTTTCCTGTTGTCCTGAGGCGGATATCGATTGCCCCTCAGACACAGGCGGAAAGGGCCTTTAACTTTGCTAAAGATGACAATGTGAGTTTGTATGAACATTTTTGAAATTTCGACTGGTCATCTATTATAGAATCGACTGATGTAAATATCCAGGTCTCCCAATTCACGAAAGCAGTTCCAGTCAGGAATGAACATGTCCAATCCTACCAAACGGTCTGGGACATCGAAATTCCCATATTGGTTCACCCATCAGTTGAAAACGTTGTTAAGGAGAAACTACTTTGCATATAAAAAATTTAAGAAGACAGGATTGGGAACGTGGGAGTCAGAATTTAAGCACTACAGGCGCCTTTGCAAAAATCAATATTCAATTGATCACGAACAATATGTAGCCTCTGTTGAGTCTGGTCTCAAACGTGATCCTAAAAGGCTTTGGCAACACATCAGAAGGCGTTCTGAAAAAAAGAACTAGGACGGACATCCTTCTTGTCGAAGAGAACGGCAAAGCCTCCTCTGATGTTTCTAATGCCTTCGCTGATAATTTCAAGTCGGTATATAATTTAAACCCTTCAAGCAACTCGCCTCTGTCACCGTTGGGGGAGGGAGGGGTACCTTTCCTCCTTGGTTATGGATGATGACATCATTGAGGAGTGTGTAAAAAAATTAAAGCCAAACTCTTCTGCTGGTTATGATGGGGTCTTTGGGGCGCTCGTCAAGGCATATCATGAATTTTCCACCCCTGTGGTTGTATCTACCTTTAACAACTCGTTGAAGTCGAGTGTGTTTCGGGAGGCGTATAAGGTTGTCGTAATTATCCCTGTGTACAAATCGGGTAATAGAGGGGACGTCCGCAATTACCGACCAGTCTCGCTACTGTCCACCTTCTCGAAATTATTTGAAATGGCAATTAATAAAACTCTGTTATTTTTTTTTAAATGTAATATTGCCGGTCCAGCACGAATTCATACCGGGACGCTCTACAACAACAGATTTGGAAGCTTTTATGTCTGCGGTCTCGAACGCCGTGTGCAGTAAGGGACAGGTGGATTCTATATATCTTGACCTTAGTAAGGCTTTTGATGTTGTTGACCACGGCATTCTGCTGTCACAACTATCGCAGTATGGTGTATGTGGGGCATGGCAGCACTGTGTGCAAGATTATTTATCGCAACTAGCATGCCTTGTTTGAGTAAACGGAAAATACTTGTTGAGATATAGTGTCACGTCCGGGGTCCCTCAGGGGTCAGTGCTGGGGCCTCTACTTTTTTTCTATTTTTGTCAACGACCTGTCTAAGGTTATCTCTAATTCTTCAGTTTTGCAATATGCAGATGGTATTAAGATATTTAGTGAAATTTGCAGTGTCAGTCATTGTAGGATGCTTCAGGAGAATGACTGTTCATTCTATAATATGGTGTGTAACTAATAATATAATCTTAAATAAGGCTAAACTAAAGTAATGTCCTACACGCGAAAAAAGCACAGCATATGTTTCCACTATACTCTTCACTCAGAGGTTCTGAATCGTGTTAGCGAAACTCGAGACCTCGGTGTGATGTTTGATACTTCTCTCTGCTTTGACGCACATATAAATCAAAATATTATGTCCGTCTTGAGTAATTTGGGTGTTACCTGTAGGATGTCTAGAGTGTTTTCAAACCCGAAAACATTTTTGTTCTCTACTGTGCGTCGGCTCGATCCCATCTGGAATACGCCTGCGTTGTCTGGAATAGCATCAGTCCCAGCAGTTCCTTCATGCTAGAGCGAGTGCAAAATAAATTTCTGTCAATTTCTAGACATAGGCACTTTCGCGATAACTCATGCTTGTTACGAAATGACTGTTTAATGAGCGCCCTACATTTGTCTAGATTACATCCACGCCGTAAAAAAGCTGATCTTTCATTTTTCTTTAAAGCCATTCACGGCTTTTATCGACTGTCCGATCTTGCTGGCTCCAATATCCCTTAGGGTTCCACAGACGGCGACCCGCGCACCTATGCCTTTTTATGTTCCAGTCGCGTAGAGTGTACACAATCCAGTGTTTCGTATGGAAAAGACATACAATGGTCTTGCCAGTCACCTAAACATATTTTGTGGGCGTAAAGACATTTCTTTTTAAAATCCTTTTGTCTGTTGTATGTTTCCAGACAATACTTTCGGGGACGTTTGTCATTGATGCTGATCCTATTTCTTCTCAATATAAAAGTGTCGCTGTCTTTTCAAGCACATATCTCTTCACTAATTGTATTGTTGATGTGCGACTTTACGTCATTGTAAAATGGCTTATTTTTTGTCCTAATTTTTTATTGGGTTTTGCAATTTCCAGCTCATGTGTTTTAGGTATAGAAAGTGTTTGGGTGTGCTAGTGCTAAGACCGAAAGGTCGTTGCTAAGCACCAAATAAAGCCGATTCTTGATTCTTGATTCTTGAATATTAATATAATAATTGTTAATATATATGATTAGATGAGCCCGTGCATGTTGGAGACACTGTGCGCGTGTGGAGTTTTCAATAAACGTCTAGTTTTCAGTCAGCGTCTGTTGAGTGCACAAGACAGACTTTTGTTCCGTCATTTTGCGCTGTTTTTAATAATGTCGTTGAATAACCGGAGACCAGCAATCCACCATTTTACGACGAACTAGGCACGGCATGATTATCTAAGCAGCGTCTCCCACGGCAAAGATGAACGCCCTAATAGTATATCAATTTCTCGTTGTTAGGAAATACTTTTCAATCTGTACTTAAAGCATACCATTATTTTACGTAGGTCCCTTTCAGAAGAGCTAAGAAATTCGCGTAGATCTTGTTTAATTTCTTTTTTAGATCCTCGCAGAGTTTTGCAAGGTCAGCACTCATTTCAACGCTTCAAGCACGATGACAAAAACACGCTAAAGACGCTAAAGGTAGCAGCATCAGCGGATTGCTCAACGGTAAAACGTGTTAATTGCGATGTTTTGAGCGGAAATGCCCGATTACACTTCTGCGGTCACCGGCAATCGCCAATGGCAACGGCGCTTCAAGGCGAAAAAAATCGAGAGCATACAAATGTGGCGTCACGTTTTTGGTTTAAATATATTTGAACGTCATAGATTTGTGATTATTTATTCTTGATTCATTATATATTCTCGTTAGAAATAGAGTGGCATTAAAAAAAAAAACCTAGAACACTTTTCGTCGCGGAGTGCTCTGCTACTGTGGCGTTAAGAGGAAGTCCCAGTGGACTTTAATGTTCGATAAGAACCTTTCCATAATCCAGATGGCACTGGCGAGGTGCCTTTCCAGTCATGTGCTTAAGCGATGTAGGGCTATTTCTAAACAAAAATAAAGACAAAAGTTTTTGTTCCGGTTATCAGCGGACGGCTTGAGCCAGATTAAAGAGGCCGGCTATGATACTGCACAGCTAAATATCACGCATTCAGCGGGCAACAATGTCGCTAAACACCCTGCCAGATCAATTCATCGGCTTCACTTTGTCACCGGCACGAGGCGAAAGATATATATAAACGTTTAATTTTGTTTGCTTGCTGAGCATAAATTTGTACGACGTCAGCTCGCCCCGCCGATTTGCGTTTTGGCTCTTATATGCCTTCCAACTTTTAGGTGCTGCAATGACCACTGTGCTCAAATATACTTTTCGCTCACTTAAGTTTTATGCTCACGCATAATTATCGATAAAATTTGCGAAATCTATTTATATTTCTGTACCGACAATTTCGCTTAAATAAAAAAATGAAATCTTTTCGTTTTAGGTAGATCAAACCACTGTCTAGCACCATCCTGTGTTCACCGTACCAGAAGACATACCACTCGCTAAGTGTTCTGAACAAACAAGTACATCCTATCGAAAGTCATTTCCTTCGTCCCTTCACTTCCAACCAGACCGGTTCTTCTTTCTTGCAAAGAGCGACCAATTCTTCCGCCAATCGCTCCTAGATGCCTTCTCCACCCTGCAGCCGACCTGTTCATTCCGCACTATTTTTTGTCACCGTAAACCCACAGACGAGTACCTGGACCTTGCCTCACACCAAAACATTCAGAAACTGATGATTTCATCAAAGCTTGCAGCAGCATCCTTGCCAATTAACTCGCTGGTGTCATGCTATAATCTGTTTCACGAACACTTGGTGAACTGTGGAAGCTGCTGCCCCGCGACCCAATAAGGGCGTCTGAACAAGGCACGTGACGACACCCATGTTCAATGCAACGGAGGTCTCATTACCGCCACAGCAATAGCACCGTCCGCTAGAAAAACTGGTTCTAGTCTTCTTTTTCTTTTAACGGCAATGGAACTAGCGCGATTGAATCTCTAACGATACTACGCTGTACGACACGGAAGAAATACGAAGTCATGTGACTTCTCAGCGAGGCTTAATTCGGATCAACCATTTTCCGAGTACAACGTGGCTTTTGAACGATGTTTGAACGATCGCAGTCCTGTAATCGAACGCTTCTGCCCAAAACGTCGCACACGCCACCGATCCGCGGGTAAATTGAGCGTATGGTTGTCTTATGAACTGTTCCCGAAGAACTCGCTACTCTAGCGGAAGGTGTACGTGGCCACAGATGCGGAGAGTGACATGCGCTGAGGCTGAGCACTCAGCATAAAATAAATAAAAGAGGTTGTTTTCGGGCGCGCAACACCCGCGCTCCTGGAGACAGATGCACGCCAGTAGAACGCACGAACCAGTCGCTTCTCCTTGTCTCGGCTCATTTCTTCGGAAAACATGCTTATTATTCCTTCCTCACAAGTGGTGACCCGGACAAGTCTCCAAGAATGAGTCAGGGAGAACCAACGGACTCGACCCCAGCTCCAGTAGCGGCTGTTGCGGCTCGACTCCCGCCGTACTGGGACCGCAACCCGCGAGTATGGTTCCTCCAAGTGGAGTCGCAGTCCGTCTGGCGCACATTACAAGCCAAGAACGGAAGTATCACCACATCGTGTCGGCTCTTTCACCAACCGCAGCCGACGAAGTGTACGACGTGCTGTCCTCCCCGTCTGCCACGAATCCCTACGACCACCTGAAGGCGGCCCTGTTGCAAAGAACCGAAGCCTCGGAACGTACCCGTTGGCAGCAGCTACCCTCGGCGGAGGAACTTGGGGATCGGCGCCCAACGCAGTTACCACGTCGAATGACTCAGCTTCTCGGAGAACGTGCCAACGCCATCGATGACGTTCTCCTTCGAGAGCTCTTCCTTCAGCGACTCCCACAAAACGTCCAGGTGGTCTTTGCAGCAGCCGCGCCCTCAACCTTGCCGGACTTGCCGGTTTGGCCGACCGCGGTCATGGAGGTTGCTTCTCCATCTATTGCTACCGCTGCTGCCTTGACATCGCAGTCAGCAGGCAACACTTCACTCTAAAAAGCGTCTGTGCGTCTACTTTCACGCACAACACTCGGAGAGCCAATCAGCCCAACTTAAGGAGGCAGCTCAGCGAATGACGATGCCGAAACATATGTTTAGACCAAAAACGCAGTCTGAGTTGTGACATTAAGCAATGCAAAACGTCACGCTTGCATTGCTTAATGTCACAACTCAGTCTGCGTTTTTTGGTCTAAACAGATGTTTCGGCATCGTCATTTGCTGAGCTGCCTCCGTAAGTTGCGCTGATTGGTTCTCCGAGTGTTGTGCGTGAAAGTAGACGCACAGACTTTTTTTAGAGTGTTGTACTACGGCACAAGACAACCGGGAACCAAACGCGTCCCAGTATAATGTCGACGGCTTTTGCCAACGACTTGAACAAGTCGTTCTCGCTATGACAAGACGTCGAGACACTGCCCGTTCTCCAAGTCGCTGTTGCCGCTCTACATCATGCCGACCAGACAACGACCGCTCGAGTAGAGGTCACTCTTCAGGCCTCTGCTATTACCACCGCCGTTTCGGTCCTGGCGCTCGACGCTGCCAACGGCCCTGCGGGTCGCCGGAAAACCGGCCGGCCGACCAATAGAGGCGACGAGTGGTCCAAGCCCAAGAGAAAGTCGCCTCTTCTACGTAATCGACAAAACCACTGGAGACCGCTTACTTGTTGACACAGGAGCCGAGATCAGCGCCGTCCCTGCGACACTTGCCGACCGTTCACGTAAGCCGATTTCATTTCTACAAGCTGTGAACGGCACGTCCATTCCTGTTTACGCGGAACGTTCCCTTGCGCTGAACCTCGGCCTTCGACGAGTTTTTGGATGGGTTTTTCTGGCGGCCGATGTCGGTCGCGCAACCCTTGGCGCAGACTTTCTACAACATAATTCGCTGCTTGTCGACGTCGACGTCAAGAGGAAACGCCTGCTCGATTTGACGACAAAACTTACATTACAAGGTATCGGCACGACAGAAACTCCGGTGTTCGCCTCCGCTAGTACGCAAGTGCAAGGCGCTTTTCTAACACCACTCAGCGAGTTTTCTTCGCTCACAAGGCCTCCCGACTGGACGAAACCCGGAACACACAATGTTACTCATCAAATACAAACAACTGGTTCACCTGTCTTCTTCCGCCTACGCCGTTTAGTTCCGGAAAAGCTTCGAATTGCTCGGCCAGAGTTCGACCATATGCTCGAACTAGGCATAGTACGACCATCATCCAGCAGTTGGGCGTCTCCGCTACATATGGTCCCCAAAACAAGCGGAGACTGGTGGCCATTCGGAGACTACCGCGCTCTGAACAAGCAAACCGTTCCAGACCGGTACCCACTCCCCAACATCCACGACTTCACCGTCAATCTTAGGGGATGCAACATCTTCTCGAAACTTGACCTCACCCGAGCCTACCATCAGATTCCGGTAGCCGATGAAGACATCCTAAAACAGCTGTCACAACGCATTTTGGCTTATTTGAATTTTTAACGCATGCCGTTTGGCCTTAGTAATGCGGCACAGTCTTTTCGAAGATTTATTGACACTGTGATGTGGGGTTTGGAATTCGTCTTTTCATACGTCGACGACCTGTTGATCGCAAGCTCGTCTCGAGAGGAGCACAATGTACATCTCCGTCTTCTTTTTGAACGGCTTGCCAAACATGGCATAATCATCAACGCCGCGAGAAGCGAGTTTGAAGTGCCCGAATTAGATTTTCTTGGCCACCATCTTGATAGTTCAGGCATTCGACCTTTGTCTGCAAAAGTCGCAACTATGATCCAGACTTTCCGCACCAACTTCATTGACCAAGCTTCGCCAATTTATTGGCCTTGTAAATTTCTACAGACGCCTTGTTCCTCACTGTGCCAAGCTCCTTGAACCGCTCGACATTCTTCTCCAAGGCAAGAAGGGACGCTCAGCTTCTCCTCTTGCCTGGAATGAGGCAGCTGAGCAAGCATTTTGTGAGGCAAAGAGAGCTCTGGCAGAAGCCATCATCCTACAACGTCCTATGCACGATGCTCCAACGTCGATGATGACCGACCGCCTCAGGTACCGCCGTAGGAGCCGTACTACAACAGCAAGTCAACGGACAATGGCAGCCGCTTCGCCTTCTTTTCAAATAAGCTTCAACCCGCACAAACGCGGTACACCGTGTTTGTTCGTAATTTGCTCGCTCTGTACTTGGCCGTCCGACACTGCCGACACTTCGTTGAGGGAAAAGCATTCACCATGGGGACAGATCACAAGCCCCTGACCAATGCTGTCACCAACGCCGGCTCCCATTATATATCTCGGGAAATTCGACAGTTGGCTTTTGTGTCGGAGTTCACCAAAGATATTCGACACGTAGGAGGTGTCGATAACGTGCCTGCTGATGTCCTGAGCCGCATTGACGTGGTGTTATTGCCACCGATTCCGGATCCTGCGGAACTTGCTCGTCTGCAAGTCAATGATGAGGAGCTCAAAGTGCTACGCACTTCTTCCGCTCTGCGGCTGCAGGACGTCACATTTACAGAAAACATCACCGTCACTTGCGATGTGGCAACTGGAAAACCACGACCGTTCGTGCCCACACCTCTGCGTCAGAGTTTTTTCGACGCCAACCAAAGCCTTTCACACCTCGGTGTTCGTGCAACACAAAAACTTATGACGAGTCGATACGTTTGGCCTCACATCAAGTCAGACATCCGGTCCTGGGCTCGCTCCTGTGTCCCCTGTCAACAGGCAAAAGTGCATCGGTATCCTGTGCCCCCAATCAGGACCTTTCTTCAACCCGATACAAGGTTCGACAAGGTACATTTGGATCTGGTCGGACCTCTCCCACTATCGCAGGGACATCGCTACCTTCTTACCTGCAGTGACAGGTTTACCAGATAGCCAGAGGCGACGCCATTACCTCACATCACTGCCTCCACTGTCACTACCGCCTTCGTCTCAACATGAGCGTCCAGATTTGGATGCCCTTCTGAGATCGTTACGGATCGCGGACGGCAATTCGAGTCGTCGCTCTTCAAAGAGCTGACGAACACCCTTGGCACAACAAGGCTACGTCAAATACCATGGACGTACTACAGCTATCCACAGTCCAATGGCCTCGTGGAACGCATTCACCGTCATCTAAAATAGGCCTTGATGGCTTACGGAAACCCGAATTAGTGGGTTCTTCAAGTGCCCCTCGTGATCCTTGGCATTCGCACGGCTCTCAAGGAGGACCTGGGATGCTCCAACGCCGAACTTGTATATGGCATTCAACTCAGGTTGCCGTCAGACTTCTTCAAGGCCGACACATCGTGCTACCGGTCCGAAGGTTATGCCGAAACTCTCCGTGAACTCTTCGACAATGTTCGACCAATTCCGACTCGAATAGGCAGAGGTAAGTCTCCTTACGTTACCGGAGACCTTGAAACCGTCACCCACGTCTTTGTACGCCAAGAACATCAAAGGAAATTATTGCGTCTTCACTACCAAGGACCATTTTCTGTGATTGAGCGAAGAACCGACACGTTTGTACTTCGCATCAACGGCAAGGACGATACAGTTGCCCTTAACCTGATTCAAGCCGGCACATCTTGAGCAAACCCCTGCCTCCCAGGTCTCCGCAACACAGGCAGTTTACTGGCAGGAGTTATCAAATCCGGCATAAATCCTACCAAGGAAGGGGGGGCATATCTGTAGTAGCCACCTATGCGGAGCGTGACATGCGCTGACCACTCAGCATAAAAGAAATAACAGAGGATGTTCTCGGGCGGGCAACACCCGCGCGACTGGAGACAGATGCACGCCAGTAGAGCGCACGAACCATTCGCTTCTCCTTGTCTCGGCTCATTTCTTCGGAGTACACGTTTATTATTCCTTCCACACGAAGGCAATGTTGTGGCCGTGGATGTTCATCCCAAGTTGGTTGGTTACGCAGCGGACGACTCCTTGCCAGCAGACGACACCTGGGCGTTTTCAGATAAGATCGAACAGCCATGTACGGTGACCGTTTTTAATTTCGATGAAAAAAGAAATATTTTGCTGGCTTTATGCCCAGAAAAATAAAACCAATCCTTCTTTTCGGAAAAAAAATTGTCTTTGCGAAAAAAATTGTAAGCTCCCCTTCGGTCACGTGCGCGTTTTGCGTATCACGCGATGTTGACATTTCGGGCGGCTTCCCCAAAAACACTGTTCTGGCTACGGGTCTTGAAATATTCACTGACAAATTAGGCATAGGAAGGATTGACAAAAAGTATTAATCGCTGAGTATTAGGGTAGTTATTTTGAGAAAACAAATCGCAAACTCGGCAAATTGCGCAATAACACTCTGGATTAAAGAATATTTTTCTCCGTATCCATAAAAGCTAAGGTCTTCAAACGTTGCCAGTGTGTTGGCCTGTATATAGTTCATATTTGCGTGAAATATTGTTCTCCTGGTTAGCGGGATACATTTACAAGAATTGCTCACACAGGGGCATTTAACTAAAAATGCATTATTTTGAAAATCATTTAAAAAAAGGCCATCTTTAATTTTCTTTAAACTCTCTGAAATTAACGTTTATAATATGTACTAACAGAGTCTGTAAAACATGATGCAATATTTGTGTGGCTTTTATGTTATAGAGCAAGAAACATGGCCCAATCGACGCTATCGCGGTTGCCATAAATGGGGCATTCACATACCCGTTCTTCACAATTTCATTATTATTAAAAAGCGTAAAAATGCTACCGGGTGGTCAGGAAAAGACGCATTGACAGCACAGAGGTGGACGGCAGTTTTGAAGGGAAAATTCCTAATACATTTTCGTACAACCGGCCCAAAAATGCCCATTGGCCGGAGCGATCGAGGTGCGCCACCCTGTAACATGCTTCGCGATACCTGTTTCAACAGCCGGCGTATAGCTCTTCCGTCTACGCGACATAAAGGAAGCAACCGGAGCGACTTTGCAAACAGATCAGCGTACAACCTTTGGCGGTAACATGATACAGGATGTAGGGCGCGGCAGAACCCTGAACCTGCGCCGCCTGTGAGCACCAATAGATCCGCCGCAGTGGAGGGCCGCACAATGCGTAGAAAATAAAAGATACTTAAAAGCAAAAAAAAATCCGATTGCCTGAGATTGTTCGTATGGGCGTTTTCAGATAGGATCGAACGACCGTGTCCGGTCGACATTTTATTTTTTTTAGCAAAGGATATATATTTTACTTGTGCAAGCGCAAAAACATATTCAAACTTTTTTGGGGGAAAATAAAATATCTCTTGAGGAAAAAAGAACACAAAGTCGCTGTCGGTATACGCTCTCATTTTTGCGACTTTCGTAAAACCGTTTTTTTGGATATTCACTAAAGAAAAATTGTTGTCGTCTTAGGTTTGATATCTTTTGTGTAGAGACTCTACATAAAATAAAAGGAGGTAAACATGCATTATCGATTTCGAAGCAATTTAGAGCTTTATGGATCCGGATCTTAAAAGACTGGAAATTATCATTTTTAAATGATTTGAACGCGTCTGTTTTATATTTGCATAAATTGTCATTGAAAGTGAAAACGATAACCTTTCTAAAATAAATACACTGAAATTTAGACAGGTTACCGATTTCGCAATAATTGGAATATCAGTTTAAAATGAAGGCCATCGCAATTTTTCTTCTACTTTTCACAGATCAAGGCTCATAATCTGTCTCATCAGACCCTTCAAAAATGCTGTTCAATATTTTTTTCATTTTTATTTCACAGGGTTTTAAATAACCAGAATTGACGTAACGGCAGGGGAGAAAGATAGGACGTTGCCGATTTCAAACAAGGGCAAGCAAGGGGTCGAAAAATGTAGGAAGTTTGTGAAGAGAAGCCACTGTGACAGGAATTCGTGAGAAATTAGAATTCATACAAAAGATTACAGGTGAGTTTGAAACACAATTTTATTGTGCTTCAAACTCTTATCAGTGAATTCAAACTCTTATCAGTGAATTTCGGAGCCTACCCTTCGTGGGGAGGCTGGGCTGCTGACGTTTAAATAGTGACATGAAAGAACACATGCTTAAAGTGGTACAATTGAAACTAGTTTAATTAATCAAGATCCTGTGCGCACATTCAGAGCTTGTCGCGTTACTTCTTACTGCCGGACGCTGACCTGAGTCGGTCACGGCGCTCTCCTGGCACTCCGAAAAGGAACATTTTTTTCCGGTTTGCTTGTAGCGATCACTGTTCGTTTCTTTTCAGTGGCACCGCAAGCTCGCGACCTCGATCTGTTTTTCGCAGGCATAGCAGACTTTACTTTTAAAGATATATCTTTTCTGCGGCTACTGTTCTTGCTAAAACAGCTGTGGTTGAAAAGTGTCGGACCGCGTACACTGCCACAAGTGACAGAACTGAATTCCACGAAACAGAGTCCCAGTTCTTTGCTTTCATGCCCCTGAACGCTTTGACGTCAGCTTCCGGGAGATGGACTAGTGTCACGTTCGGCAGTTTAGTGTTCAATGGGGCAACCATCTCAGACGCCGACTTGATCACCGACTTGGTGGGCCGTCGGAGGCTGTACAACGTTGTCTGGTGCTTGGCACTACCCCCGATTCAATCACAGGCACTATTGCCATGTCAAGCTGCGGAAAAAAATACACCTCGCTGATATGTATTTGTGGCTCTGCAGCTCGTGTAGTTGGTACTTGTTATTAGAGTGGCTTGTTGCACCATCACTTACGTAGGTTACATGGGCATACCCAAATTGGATTTCACGATTCTCCAAACCGTCGTCTTATAAATTAAGTTACAGACAATCTCATTCAATCGCAATTATTTTTCCTTTTTTATGTATCTTTATTTTCTACGCGTTGTGCGGCCCTATCTATTGGCGCTCACAGGCGGCGCAGGTTCAGGTTCTGCCGCGCCCTACTTCCTATATCATGTTACCGCCAAGGTTGTAGGCTGATCTATTTGCAAAGTCGTTTCGGTTGCTCTTTTTACGTCGCGGAGACGGAGACGGTATACGCCGGCTGTTGAAACAGGCACCGCGAAGCATGTTACAGGGTAGCGCACCTCGATCGCTCCGGCCTTCGGACATTTTCGGGTCGGTTGCACGAAAATGTATTAAAAATTTTCCCTTCAAAACTACCGTGCACCTCTGCGCTGTCAATTTTTCTTTTCCTGACCACCCTGTAGCATTTTTACACGTTTTAATAATAATGAAATTGTGAAGAACGGGTATGTGCACGCCCCATTTATGACAACCATATGTCAGCGTCAATTTGGCCATGTTTCTCGCTTTGTAACTTAAAAGCCACACAAATATTGCATGTTGTTTTTGCAGAACTTGTTAGTACATATTATAAACGTTAATTTCAGAGAGTTTAAAGAAAATTAAAGATGGCCTTTTTTTAAATGATTTTCAAAATAATGCATTTTTAGTTAAATGCCCCTGTGTGAGCAATTCTTGTAAATGTATCCCGCTAACCAGGAGAACAATATTTCACGCAAAGATGAACTATATAAAGGCCAACACACTGGCAACGTTTGAAGACCTTACCTTTTATGGATACGGAGAAAAATATTCTTTAATCCAGAGCATTATTGCGCAATGTGCCGTGTTTGCGATTTTTTTCTCAAAATAATTACCCTAATACTCGGTGATTAATACCTTTTGTAAATCCTTCTTTTTGCCTAATTTGTCAGTAAATATTTCAAGACCGGTAGCCAGAACAGTTTTTTTTGGGGGGAAAGCCGCCCGAAATGTCAACATCACGCGAAACGCAAAACGCGCATGAGACTGAGAGGGTGCTTACAAATTTTTTTCGCAAAGACAACATTTTTTTTTCTGAAAACAAGGATTGGTTTTGTACTTCTGGGCATAAAGCCAGCAATATATATTTTTTTCATCAAAATTAAAAATGGTCACCGGACATGGTTGTTCGATCTTATCTAAAAACGAGCAGCTGGTTCCTCCGGGCCTCGCAATTCGCGCAGTGAAACAAACGCTCCCGTGACATGTGTGTCACGTGCCTCGCTCCGACGCTCGTATTGGGTCGCTGGGGCCGTAGAATTTTCAGTTCGCCAAGACAGGGGGCCCGCACCATGCTGGTGGTTGACTTCAAACCACGCGGATGCACTCACCAATCTGTAGGATGCCGGCAACTGCCCGGACATGCTCTGGCATGCACCATATTTTAAACAAAGGTATATATAGTGCTTTACATGTGAAATTGGAAAAACGTGCTGAACTTACAATGATGATCTTCAGCCAGTCAGTGCGAAAGTTTTCGGCGTTGGTGCGATTGCGCCGGTTGCCGTATGAAAACGCACTGCATAAGGTAGCACAAACGTCGCTCGTATACGATGACACAAATGTGGCACCATACCCACAATCTACAGGTTCCAAGCGCTGCATAGATACACCCTACTGCAAATTCGAGAATGGTTTCATAAAGCTTTGTGATTTCGCTACAAAAGCAGGTGATGGTTAAGCAAAGGTACGGTTTCTTGTCAAGACCAGTGATTTTGTGGCAGACTACTCCTGACTTGTGGAGTACAGATAGTTGCCTTGGTGGGCGCATTTGGCACAATGATGTGTATGCCATTGTGCAGTGCTGTTGTATGCATCACTCTAATGGTCTAATGAAATCATAGGTGAGGACCAGTTACACTACAAACAATATCCAATGGCAACCTTTACACTGCTGGCCCTGGCTCGGGTGTCTGCAGGGACTTAGACCAGCACGAATTGTAGGTGTGCAAAGCTTGCCATGGGACTTTTTGTCGTGGCAGCAAAGAAGGTGACTGTCGTAATTTTAGTGGCAGTAGCATGGTGGGGAATTGTTGTATGCCTTGCCCCACAACGTTCTGGGCATTAGTTGCCTCACTCCTGACACAAAGAGTGTAGCTATCCACGCCTGACCTTCTTGTACCACTCGACAGTGGCTAGCGGATTCTGCGCAGGCATGCCCTTTCGTACACTTTGAGCAGTGGTGACTTCAAGATGCTTTTTGGGAAACTCTGGTATGTGCAGAGGTTTGTATGTTTCCATTGCACTAAAAACCATTGCCAGTCCTGTTACTACATTGTGAAATTAGCACTTACCCTTGAATGTTTGTTGTAGTTAGAGAAACAAAAAGGGCGCCTTCGTGGGGATGATGGTAATGGCTCTCTGAGGCTTTGCGTTAATGATCACCTCGAACAATCGCCCAGAATGTTTATCGCAGTGGAGTGGCCAATATGGTTGTGGTCGGGGCTGCAGACACATAGGCTCACTAGTACACAGGAAAACGCGGGTGACCGTGCTTAAGAATGTTGGATTTTATTTATTAATATTCCATGGTCTGCCTAGAGGTTAATTGGTGGGGACGGGGAACTAAAGTATACGCGAAAACCCCGAGGGGCATTTATCAAAAACAATAAAAACAGAGTTCAAGCCATAGCACATACAAGCTGTGTTATAGCAAAAATTATGCTAAATGAAGAAAGTATGATTTACAACTAAATCGAGAACGAGCGCCCATGTCGTATAAGAAAGACGTTAATGGTAGTAAACTTATGTTTCGGGCAAATCACAGATAGGTCGAGTTGTGCAGAAATGTTACGAAGCAGTGTACTGTTTAATTCGCGGAATGCTTACGCGCTCATCCCGAGCCCAGGACAGTCGAACGTGAAGCCCCTTGATGTTTTAAAAGTAGCGCAAGGTTCGTCAATGCACGAGGCACATGCAATGTGCAGCCCTTGGGAAGATCATGGCCGCACAGCGCAGCACTCAGCTAGACTTCAGACGCCATGTTCATCCCAGAAGTGGCGCACGGCACGTGTCTCGAGCGTTTCCACAACAATGAATGGCATCACTTTTCTCAGGACAGAGGGGCTTTATTCGAACGAAAGCAACAGCGTCGCCACTCGTCTTGTTTACGCGCTCACCTCGATTCCAGAACCAAGTGGAATCAAAGCAGTAGCGAAAAGGCACGAGGAACATTGATAAGTAGTAATAGAAGCAGAGCTCAAGCTCCTGCAAATACACACCGTGCAATGGCGAAAGTGAAGCTAAGTGAAGCCGGTATGATTTCCAACTAAAACGCGAACGAGCGCCGATGTCATATAAGAGAGTCGTGAATTCCATTACACTTTTATGCCGGGCAAATCACGGAAAGGTCGAGCTAAAGACAAATGTTTGAAAGCAGTATGTGGTTTAATTCGCGAAATGTTCACGCGCACACCCCGAGCCCAGTACCAAACAGAACGAAAGCAAGAGCTTGTTTCGCAAAGTTGACAGCAAGTCAACTTTCTGAAGGAGGGGGCTGGTCGGTGAGGATGGTGACGACCGATGATGGTGTTCGTCCGATGGAAAGCCCCAGGGAAGCCGAATAAGAAAAAAACACAAAGAAACTAAAAGTTGTTCGATCCCGCTGGACACATTACGACATTGGTTGGTTTACGATGGCCAGTGTAGCCACGCTTATTTTAAAACAAAACGACAACAGGTCAACAATAATTTACAATTCAAAACTCCCAAAATAACAACCCATACTTTAGTCCCCCAGTCTCAACAGCCCAATCTTCCATATCCCAAACGCCGATTTCCCCGAGAATCCTCTCGGCACCCCTTTTTAGACTCGTAGGGACCTCCTTTCCCTCCAGAAACGGACCAATCCCTTCAGAGTTCACCACTCTCACGTGGTACACTGTCGCCCAATGGTCGGCGAGCTGTCAGCCTGACGCTCTAACCGCCAAATCCAAATTCCTTCTAGAGTCGGTCTCTGCTTTTTTTCAGTCTGGTTGGCGCCAACAGCTAAATTATTACGTCGGGCAAAAAGCGACGATTTTACACTAAGCGGCGAAACCCTCTATATACAGGCACACTCGGTTAAAAGCCACAAGCAGCTCCAAGCACGTGTTCTCCCCGCACCGCCTTTCGAGACCCGAGAGGTGTCTTAACGACCACGGGGGAAGCTCTCTCGCCTCGGCCGCGATACTTCCGCAAAATGCTCTTTCCACAATGCCGACGACAGCATAAAAGGTTAAAAAAGAACAATTCCGACGCAACTTTGGAAACTTTTCTAAAACAAATCTTACTTATTACACACAAAATCCTTCGTTACTTAACACATGACATATGTCTTCAGCATGTATGGTGAGTCGTATGGTTAGTAGTGTTGTCACAGATCAGAGGGTTTCAACGTGCATAACAAGCTCACCCCCAAAAAATGTAAATCGTGACGACCAATAAAAAAACATTTATAAGACAGGTACAATCCGGTACAATCAGGAGCAGTTAAATTTTTGTTTGCTTTTGTATGTTTTTTGTCGTGATGTTCTAACTTGTGATTGTGTGTGCACGCTATATACAGGGCCTGCACTTGCGACATCCCTTTAAGCTCGACCCTGATGTCTGTGTGTTGGGAATTATGTGCCCCTGTTTCAACAGTGGTCTGAGAGAGAGAGAGAGAGACTGAGAGAGCATAGCTGCGCACCAACTACGGAAAAGACACTAGATAACAAACAAAATTGCCACCTGTTACGAGTCCATTCGTCTGTACAGTTTCGTATTGCGTCCGCCAACGGATGCCTGGTGAAATGGCCTAAACCTGTAGGATAAATGAACTGGAGAGTTTGCCCTTGGCGGTATAAGTTACAAATAACATTGAGCATCGACGACAGACGGGACGACACGTGCATTTCCTTCAGCTAGAAACAACTTTTCATTTTTATAAAAGTTCATCGATGCCGACCCGGTACATGCATTGAGCTACTAAAATGGGAGTAAAGAGGCGGAAAAAGAATTGATAGAAAAATTTGAAAAAATGAAAGCCGTTTACAACTCTCTGTAACGCCGAATTAGAGTGCAGCTCTTGAGGAGGAGGAGAGGAAGGTACGGAGAAGAGGCAGTGCCCCTCCTCCTCTCCTCCTCGCCTCCCATTTAGGGAAACATTTTCCACTAAATTCAGCGGGAAAATATTTCCGCTAAATTTAGTAGGGCAATTTTCCACTAAATTTCGCGGGGAATTTTTCTGCTAGATTTAGCGGGAAACTTTTTTTGCTAGATTTAATGGGGAATTTTTTCCGCTAAATTTAGCGGGGAAATTTACCCATAATGCACCGCGCGGTTACGCCGACGCCGACGGCGACGGTGACGCCGACGCCGCTCAAGCCGGAAACGGGCGCCTAAGAGCTGCGCTCTAAAATGTCACTGTTGGTCATGCAAGCTTTAAAAAAAATAAGAGAAAAGCTATACGCACTCCGTAGTGCACTTCGGACCGAAATGGCTATATGCACTCCGCTAAACTCGTATAAAACGAATGGTCACAACGAGTTTTCTAAGAATGACTAAACATGTGGAAGTGTCCACGCATGTTACGTGTAACTGCAATATGCAAAAAAAAAACATGTTTTTGTTGAAAAAGAAAAAGATGGCATAGCATAGGAGTGAAGGTGTCCTCTCTATACGCAAGTGGACGCGGGTTTGATCCACGGTGAGCCTACTTTGTTTTTCTTTTTTTCTCGAACATTTTGTTTTTCGAGGCATTTGGCGATATTTACGACAGTTCTTTTTTGCGATGAACACTAAAAAAACCGAATGTTGTCGACAAAACATCGCAAAACTAAATGGTATGTGACTCCCTTTGCGGAGGTGCGATCGGAGACAGCGGGGCTTGGGTTGCCGGCTGGACGCCGCGAAGCGGCGTGTACTGGTTAACTTTTGTAATTAGCAGCCCCACACTGTCGCCGCGAAGCGTCGTGAACGCAGGCGGGGACCTGGCTTAACACGCTCCGCAGTGATACACGCGCCGTTCGAAAAGGCTGGCCCGAGCGGCATGAGCTCTCCACGGAGTGCGTATAGCCATTTCCGTCCGAAGTGCACTAGGGAGTGTGTATAGCTTTACTCTATAAATAACTCACGTCATTTCGGTACATGGTAAAGCAACTTCTCCTTTCGTAAATTGTACTGACTGAAAAGGAATTCTCTCTTAAAAGTCTTCATTATAAAAACAAAATGGTTCACGGGTTTTTTAGCCATACCTTCTTTGTTATTCTTACGTAATTCTAGGGAACTAAAATAGAGTTCAACCAGTAGGCATAAATGACAATTCAATGTTAAGTGTTTTCCCAAGCCCACGCAGCTTTGCATGGTGATTTCTCAAAAGGTTATTCACACATATATATCAACATTTTCCTCATGGAGAAAATGGGAATGGGTTTGAAATTCTCTTCGTGTAAAATCGTAAGTTTAACGTGCCTTACATTGTAGCCATGCGAGATGTTGTTATTGTCTACTCATTCGTGGAGTTGCATCAGACGCATCGTAAAAAGAAAAAAACGCCAGTTTTCACCGACAGGAGATCGATAGACGATGAGCTCTGAACAGTCGTCGGCATGTATTACATAACAGCCAAACACACTCCAGTTTGTTTGCTTTTCTGGGAGGAAGGGAGAGAGGAGGGGGGAGGAGGTTAAAACGCATTTTAAAACTAAGATGGTTAGGTTTTGAATTCTCGAATTAACATCTTTACAGATGTTAATTCCAGAATTTTCAGCTGACACTCATTCCTCTTTCCAACGATTTCATTATTTTGCTCCTTCTTTATTCAATATCATGAAATGTATTGCCTTCTGATAAAATGTTATTTTTACGACCGCCCGTCTTCGAGCGGTCCTGAAAATGATAATTTCTCTTCTGCAGGTCCTGGTGAGACTAGCTCCCTGGCGGCTCGTCATTCCCCGAGACAAAGGGCGACGAAGCTCGGAACGGAACCACAGGCGGCAATTCCAGCCGTGTTTTGAAAGCATCGCGCTTTCTCACCGGGACCACCCGTTCTACCACGAGTGAGCAAATAAAGGCCTCAGTATACATACGAGGAGAGGTCTCCAACTTGATTTCGTGTCAAGGACCTGAGTAGTGTACTTCCTTCAAACAACCGGACACTTTCATCACGCGGCATGATCGGACGGGGGTCGAATCGCAGCTTTGGGCGAAAAACGTCTTATGAGTATATGTTGATGTTGTAGTTGCTGCTCTGTTAAATAAATACCCAGTCCAATTTATGCGTCTCGTCTTGTGTCACATAAATGCGCTATACTCCGTTTCACTCTAAGTCCAACCCCAGTGACTCTACGATTTGATGAGGCGGTAAAAGTTCGTCGTCACGGCACTCCTTGTCTTTGTAGGGTGGACAGCAAAGGATAAACCAGTCAGGCACAAGATAAATTTCAGGATCACGGCACATTCACTGCGCCTGGTTGGTTTAGTTGTTGACAGTGAACAGACAAAGGCCAGGAGTGCCGTCGACGACGCACTTCTGGCGCTGCTTTATTCGCCCGGTCAGACTCTATCAACGAGGTAGAGGGGCGTACAGCGATAGACTGGTATTCCGCTCACCAGGCAAAAGTGACCCCCACTTGGCTGCCGCCATGTTTTACAATCTTGACCAATATAGACACGTGACTGTAGCAAATCCTGAGGCCTTTACGCAAAACTGAGCCGTTATTCGTATTTTGATTTTTCTAAAAAGACATGATAAACTGTTTTTTCAGTACTGTTAGCCCCAGGTATCAGGGCCTAGCTCTGACAAAAACCCAAAATACAGCACCGCGGTGGACGGCATCTAGCGGAGGCATTGCGAAGCTGCCCAAGCTTTTGTCGTAAAAGCACATTTTGAACTTAAAGCAAACGAAACATAAATTATGTTGTCCGTACTGTTATTAAAAACTGCGTTCGATTTACCTGAATCTCCTGCACTAGTGCAGAAAAGTGTAGGGCGATTCACTGCCGGTCGTATCTCAATGCACGTACCGGAAGTGCACTGATCTACACTTTTCTGCATCGGTGCAGGAGGTGTAGGAAAATCGAACGCAGCTAAAGATCAATAACCTATTCTATGTGCGTGATAGAGTCTATGGCTTTGCATTGTCAAGGCTATGAATGACTCAGCACTATTTGATTTGAATTTCCGTTCGCGCGCCCGTAATTTTTACATGCGCGTTTGTAATTACGTGATGGTCCACGCAATTTGAACCTTATTTAATTCAAAGAATGTAAAGTAACCAGCCAAAAAGTAGTTTACGATAAGATAAAGTGAAAATACATGAGAACTGCTAACTTTGGAATGGTAATTAGTTCTGAAGTCAATGCTGTATACTCGCGCATGTGATAATAAAATAATGCTCACCATTAGCATAATAATAATGCCCATTTTCAAAACTAAGCTATATTCATTTACAATAATTATGAGACTTATAACGATAATGATTACAATGCAAGACTAAAAAAAGCGATAGTGCCACAACTACTAATATGAACAATAAAAACAATTATGTAAAAATAAGGGTGATGACTTCAAGTTCAAACACAGCTAGGCGTATGTATGAAAATTTTTTGCTCCAGCAGTGGTAACAAATAAAATTGCCACATTAAAAGGCAAGTGGAACTGCCGGTAGAATAGATGACACCTAAAAAAATTAAGTTGCCCACTTTGTATTGTTTAATCCGGGGGGCACAGAAGAGAAGGATGAAAGGGATATGTAAGGACGCATCACTACCTCTGCCGCCTTTATCGAGACGAACTTTCTCGGTCTTTTCTATGTGAGTTACAAGAAAAAGCGTTGTCAAGGCTCGGTCGGTGTGCTCGCTTGCGAGGGTCTGATGCTCTTTATTGAGGATTGGATAAGACCAATTAGTATTTACTTTGAAGAAACCGGGAAATGGGACAGTTCAATTAGCGAGCAGTGTGCTGTCATGCCTTTCTATAACGTAGATAAAAAACATACTTACATTGGAATATTTTTTCAAGGAAAGGGCGCCTCAGATGCAACAAACGTTTACGCAGGACTCGCAAGCCCGCAGACTAGGGTTTAGAAACACCGGAAGCACTATTTGTGATGACCTCGCAGGAGGGACTGAAAGTAGGGTAAATCTAATAATAAAAAAAGTCTGACGTATGGCATCTGTGGTCTGGTAAATCTGGTAAAATAATGGTTTTTCGCGGATAGGTAGAGCCTTAGAGGTATTACGGCGTGTAATTTTTTCCAAAAAGAAAAATACCTACATATTTTATATATTAGAGTTTGAGTAATAAAAAAAAGAGAAGGACAGGGCGTGACACGGGAAGTTGGACTGATGAGTAACTGAAAGAAGCGCGGAAAAAACTAATATATATTCCACGCGTTTTCTCAGAATAAAATAAAGACGTGCAGAGCTCATGGGTCTACCAAAGGCTTGTTTTCCAAAGAGAAAAAACATTTTTATTGTACAAAAGGGCAGCAAAAGAAGCATGGCACAATGTTGAAATTTAGTTAACTGTATCCCTACCGAAAAAAGCGGTATGAAATTCAACACGGTAGCATTCAAACTGGATTATCGAACCGGGAATCTTACCGTAAAATATGCATACCGTGACCAAATCGTATTGCCAGCGCATACCATATTCTGAACTGGGTTACTGCATACCGTATATTGAACCGTGTTGTTGTGTATACCGTGTGCAGCAATGGATTTCGGTACACGGTATGCTTGACTTGATACTTGACACGGAAGTTATCCGTGTCAAGTATCGGTCCAGCGTATGCTGAAATTGATATGGACTAGCGTGCATCTGAAATCGAATTAGCCCACACAAATAAAACACATAGTAAAAACTCACTTTTTCCTTTATTGGTACTTGCAACAGCACTCATTCTTTCATCTCTGTCGTGCAGGATTTCGTCAGCAGTGTTGCTTTCACAGGGGAAGTTAGGAAGGATGTTACGGCATATTCATGAAAGAACTGTGCCCCTGGCTCTCTCCAACAAAGCCACCTGAATGAGCTAACCCTTCAATGGTATCCTGTATATATGTATATATATATGTACCGTAAAGTTCCGAGAGAACGCCCGCCCCCGAGAGGTCGCCCATCCCGTTTTTCTGGCTAAATATCTGTAACATAAAAATGCCGAAACATCGCCCACCCCCCGATTTCCGTCGGACGTCACGCAATGTCCGACGGGAATCGCATCAACTGCGCAATTTGCTGTACCGGCACGTCAGACAAGCGAGTTTATAGCGGATTCCCGCGTTTTTGTCCGCGATCTGCGTGTGCGATCTCCACTCCATGCGAGTTGGTCCCGCCCGTACTATATTGCATCGTGAAATATGATTTTGCTGCGTTCGCGATCTGCGGTATTTGTTCCCGTAACATATGAGTTTGCAGCGGATTCCTGCCTTTTTGTCCGCGATCTGCGCGTGCGATATCAGTTCCTGTGACAGGCAAGTTTGTAGCGGGTTCCCGCGTGTTTATCGCATCGTGAAACGCGAATTTGTGGTGTCCGCGATCTGCGGTATCAGTTTCCGCGTCACGTAGTTTGTAGCTGGTTTTGATAAAGTTTTGCTGTGGCGTCCCCAAAGAGAGCCCACCCCATGTTTTCACCATTTATTTCATCATTTTGGGTGGCCCTTCTTTCGGAACTCTACTGTATATATAAATAATGTGATTATGCATTTTAAAATGCATGCCTACATCTTAAATTAAAAAAAATGTTGAGCCCCTGATTAGGGAATGGTTGGTCGTCGTTTTAATAATTATTTCCCCAAACCTGACAGACCTCTGTCTAATGTTTACATTCAAATCTTAAGTCTCCCCTCCAGAGGTGCTGTCATTTTTTCATATTTTAAGTACTACAGGGCACTTACAACCCCTGATCACCACTACCTGTGGTCAATTACAAGAAAAGTAAACGGAATGGGAGCAACACCAGTGACCCAAATTATATAAGTTAACTTAATGGCTGTGATTGCCCTACCTACTACTGCCATCAGTTTTCTTCCTGTGGAAATAAGCTAGCTACCGTAATATCCCAAGTGATGCCCCACCCCCGAAAGATAACCCGCCCCTATTTTTGGTATGATTTATTATTTTTTTCAAAAACACAGATAGCCCATTTCTAGTAATTGCAGGGCCCTGGCCAGTGGTGACCTTGGCAGAAATTGTGTTACTTAACCACGGCAGGAGATAGGCAAACGATGCTGACTGAGGACAGTCGTCTTTGATTTATCGACCCTCCCTGTAATTACAAGTTTCACAGGTCACAAAATCTAAAACTAGCATATTTTGAATACTTTTTTGGTCGCACACAGAAAGTGAGTCTACGCCTTATTTTCACCCGGTTTACTTTCAATTTTAGGTCAGGCTATCTCTTGGGATATTACGGTACTGTCTTTTCAAAGAATCAAAAGAAAAAAAACTCCCCAAAAACACCTGTTCTATAAAAAAAATATAAGCCTTTAAAAGCTTAATTTTCATTAGCAGACCCCAAAGGCACAAGGAGGTATCAAGGGCACATGTGAGCACTTTTCGGCCTTCGAAGGTCGATTCTTCTCGCTTAACAAGTTCGAAAGATGACAGCAGGCTTTGCCGATCCGGTCGTCATCGGGCACAGTGGTCTTGCGCTTCTTCACATAGAGAGATAAGCCAACTGCGAAAATAGAAGAGACAATCTCATCAAACACAGGAAATTCTAAATCTTTTTAGAATTATATTTTTGAACAACTGTCTCAAAAGGACAGAATGGTTTTTTCACTAAATAAAATAAGGGGAACAAAAAACAAAAAGAATGTCTAAAGATAGCAGGATATCTATGGAGGCTTGCCAAAATTATAGAGAGCTTCATTATTAGCCTAGTGATTATTTTCTGGATACAGGATTGTAGATTCTAAGCGACATGAAAAATCTGCATTATATTGAATGCATTATGCAGGGGTGGAAGCAAGCTTCAGCATTTTGGAGCAGGTCTGGGAGCTGCAAAGATGCCCCTTTAGAGAAGCTTTGGAGCAGTAAAAGTTCAGCTTTGGAGCATCTCAGGAGCAACGAAAATCGAGTTTCGTAGCAGTATAAGCAAATCTTGGAGCCGCTTGGTGCTATAAGCACAGATGTCTTTTTCGAAATACAAAAAGAAATGTAAATAAAAAAGCATCTCCATGTGACGTTCCAGAACCATTTCCAAACATGACCTTTCCTTTAATATATTCCAGCCCATAGCAAAAATATATTTGAATGGCTGCCGTTGAGAACTGTCCTGGTGGTAGCGAGTTGATTTCCTCTCATGGATTTACAATAGTAGGTATAGGCAACTAAAAAAAACTTATTCCTCATAAAAACAAAACATTTTCACTGTTTAACAACATAAATCACACGTTCCATAAGTTAAAAACAAAAGCATTTCAAGCTGCAATATTATGGTATGAAATAAAATCCAACACTGACTACAGTTCATCATTAGGAAATACAAATGTTTCAAGTCCCTGTTTAGCAAACAAAAATATTCCAATACTCTGAACAGAGTACAAATCAAAAGTATTCCAATACTCAACAGAGTACAAATATACTCTATCTGATAAAAGTACAAATGCAAAATATTGAAAACTTCATGATACCACCTATACCATTTCTGCTCATAAATATGCACTTAATTAACCCTTACTAAAAGAGGCATCACTGACTAAATAGGAACAAAAAAGCTTGATTTCGAGTTTAATAAAAAAAATTGACCGACAAAACTAGCAAGTAAGACCATAAAACGGAAGGTTTTCCTTAAGTCAATGCGGAGCGCAAATTTGTCTGCTTCTTGCTCAGGGGTGTGAGGGTGATGAGTGCGTGAGGGCTGTGAGGGTGATGAGTGCGTGAGGGCCGTGAGGGTGATGAGTGCGTGAGGGCGGTGTGTGCGTGAGGGGCGTGAGGGCGGTGAAGGGCGTGAGGGTCATGAGTGCGTGAGGGGCGTGAGGGCCATGAGGGCGTGAGGGCCGTGAATGTGTGAGGGGCGTGATGGCCATGAGTGCGTGAGGGCCATGAGGTTCAGTGAGGGTGAGTGAAGGGCTGAAGGTGAGTGTGACTGTGAGGATGAGGGTGAGTGAGGGGCTGAAGGTGAGTGTAGCTGTGAGGGTGAGGGTGAGTGAGGGGCTTAGGTGAGTTTGGCTGTGAGGGTGAGGGTGAGTGAGGGCGACCTAAAATGTCGACCTCCGGTTGCGAGGTCTTTGTTTCGGGGACACCACCTTGCCAGGTAGACACTGCACCTTGTACTTCGCGACGGTACGGGCGCACACTCCAGTGTTGTTACTGACCGTTTCCAGGACTTCACGACCGACTTCTCCGGGAAAAACGCGTTCTTGCACTCGCATACACATTGGCGATCACCTGCTTGCACTTTTTCGAGGTCTTCGCACTAACGAATCTTCGAAAATATGCAAGCAGGAGAGGTACTCGAGTTTGCTGCGTAAGACGCCATCTTCTCAAAACCAGCCAGTGCCACACAACCCGAAAACCCGCAGCGGCTGCCGCACGGACGAAAACGAAAACAATTTAAAGTAGTTTACATTATCTTTTTCTTTTTATTGGAAAAAATTTGTGCTCCGTCGAAATCATACACCACTCTCAGTTACTAGCTCCGAGGAAGCACATTTTTCGACTTCTTTTAAACTTTTTTTGCAGGGGACGCACTATTTTATGGGGCAAACGTAGACACGGTCGGCGATGCAAACCGGTGCGCTAGCTTTGACTGCGTTGCACGCTATGTATGAAACGGAGTATAGTCCCGAATAAGCTGCTGCCTTCACTCCTCCCAGAGACGCACCCCACGACAGTTCTAGAAATATGTAAAATGCAGACGCAGGATTCGGTTTAGCAATAATATAAACGACGCGAAACTTGTTGGATCTCGTATAAAACGAATTCTCAAAACGAGTACTCGCAGGTGTAGCTATGTGGAAAGATGCCCGCTTCATACAGAGTGAACCCAGGTTCAATGCAAAAAATAAAAATATGTTTTATTTTTTGTTTGTTTATTTTTACAATTATTATTGAGAAAAATGAATGTCGAGGAAACTTCGTGCATACTTTTTTCCTTTCCTTTTCAATTTTTTTGCACAATTATTATTGAAAAAAAATGTTTTCGACAAAGCTTTGTTGAACTAAATGGTATGGGATTCCCTTTCTAGAGGTGCATAGGGAAACAGTGGGGCTTGGGTTGCCGGCTGGACGCCACGAAGCAGCGTTTACGGGGGGGAGGGGGTTAATATGTGTGTTATGAGCAGCCACAGACTGTCGATGACTGTTGGCCCAGACTTTATCCGACTTGCCTTTTAGGCAGATTCCTCAAACTCTGGGCTGGGCTAACCGAAAACTGTTTTCTAGGGCTTTATCTGACTTGCCTTTTAGACCTCAAAATCGATTATATTTTTTCCAGGCAAATTGCAAAGATTACAAATTCGGACATACATTGTTTGTGTTTCTAAATCTCGCCTGAACTTTTAATTACATTTTGTGAATTTCGAGTAGTACCCACTTTGCTAAACTTTGTGCCTCTGGCGTCTTTCTGTCCCTAGTGTGCTCAAACTGAAATTTGCAATCCTGGTACAGCTTCCAGATTAAACCCGACCTGCTCAAATTGTATACTGTGTTTCACACTTTGATCCGTGTTTGCATTCATTCTGGGTCTCGTGCTCCGGGTATGATTTCCAGTACAAACACAGCTTGTCCAAACCATTTCTTTTCTGTCCAGGTATATTTCCCGGTATAGACCCGTACTGTTAAACCGTTTTTAGCAAATCCGGTACGTTTACTGGTTTGTGCAAATCGTTTCTTTTCAGTCCTGGTATATTTCCCGGTATAGACCCGTACTGTTAAACCGTTTCTTGTAAACCCGGTACGTATACTGGTTCATGCAAATCGTTTCTTTTCTGTCCTGGTTTATTTCTCGGTATAAGCCCAGACTGCTAAATCGTTTTTTTTTAATACGGTACGTTTCCTGGTTTCTGCAAACCGTTTCTTTTCTTTCCTGGGATATTTCCCGATAAAAGCCCAGACTGTTAAACCGTTTTTCTAAAATACGGTATGTTTCCTAGTATATTCAAACCGTATTTAAATTCCCAGTTTGTTTTTTATACTGTAATCATACCGTTTTTTTTTGGTAGGGAAGGATTAATTACTGAATTACAAGAAGAGTAATTATTTACAAGTAATCCCGTTACTTATAACGGATTACTTCCAAGTCTGTCCGGCACTCTCGGCGCTCTCCTCCCTTTTCTTTACTTTTCTCCTCTCCGGTGCCCTCGTCGCCACACCCACTGGCCCAACTCTCCCCATATACGGCTCTGTCGGTACCCTGGCTACAGTGCCACGTTTTTGTCATGAAGCGGCGGCACGTGGAACTACCCAAGAAGGCCGAGCGCTCGGTACTCCTAGAGTTCCTGTATAGGCTCCCTACGGGAGCCAGAGTTGCGCGTTCATGCATGACATGTTGATCCAGCCCCTCACGTGACCGAATTCGGCGAATAGCAGCGCCGCGCGTTCTAGGCGCACGGCACGCTCAAAAGCAGGGTAACGTTCGGCGGGGCGCGCGCAACGTCTACTTGCCTGCACGGCACTTGATCCGGCTCATCACGTGAACGTGCAACTCTGGCTCCCGTAGGGAGCCTATACAAGAACTCTAGGTACACCTACCCCTGTAGCCACCACAACTCGGCCACCAATCCCATCGTGCTCCACCGTCATTCTTTTGCCAAGGGTCGCTCATTTCAGTGCTGAGCTGCCATTTAGTTCCAAGGGCCAGTCGAGACACGGTCCTTGTGCACTGGCGCATTTGAGGTGACATGCAAAGAAAAACGAAAACACATCAAGGGGATTTGGGCAGAAAGGTAAAAACCGGTACGAAAATGTGCCTGCAAACCGGGCACCCAAAGTATTAAAATAAGAAGAAATAAAAAAATTAAGATGGAAATAAGATACGCGAATATATACCAGAGCCTCCTATATTCGCAGCAAGAAATTTGGGTATAGTCGCCTGGTGGAAATTTTTCACAGCCCAGAGTGAGCATACTTGAACTCTTCTCCTGGTGGAAGCATGCGCAATGCCAAGCTTCTATGCACTGTGAAAATTAAAACACAACCGCGTGGGTAGCAAGTGCACTACCCCTTATGAGGAAAACTGAAGCGCCTCTTGGGAGATTCTCACAGTGAATAAGTTTCAAGCATATCGTATTGGACGCCCTGTATATACACACATGCAAACACGCACACGCGCGCTCGCGCACTCACACAAGCAAGCACACACACGCACAAACAGGCAACATGTGAATGCTATCCAAGTTTGCAAGTATCACTGTCATAACTGCTCTCGCAGATGTTGACCGATTGAGCGGCACATTGACACAGAATCTGTTTGATCCTGGGGAAGCGGCGAACGTATTCCCAGTGGGGTTTTGAAAAGCCTTCGATCCCGGCCAAGATCGACGAAGAACTGTGGCGTCGGGTCTGTGTTGGAATGTGCTCAGGGTGCCCCGACTTTTTGCATAGCCATGAAACCTCTACAAGGTACGTTCCATTGAGTGAGATGTCGAGAGGTCGGCAGGTTAGGGTCACCCTGGTCACCTCCCGCTGATGAGCGAGAAATGACATGTGAGGCGCTGTAGCCCAGTTGCATGGGGAAGTGGAGGTTCTGTTTGGCGGGTCAAGAATATCAAAGTGGCACGCCTCTGTGCGCTTTCCAGGCTGTCAATATAAATGAGCCTAATATGGGCACCACTCAGCACTACAGTACTCGAGGTGCGGAAGCACGAGCACCGTCCATAAGACACGAAAGGTTACCGGACCACACGCTTTTGTGACGCGATTCACAAACATCAGGA
This sequence comes from Ixodes ricinus, assembly GCA_037355805.1. NCBI lineage: Eukaryota > Metazoa > Arthropoda > Arachnida > Ixodida > Ixodidae > Ixodes > Ixodes ricinus. The sequence goes on from JAZHYW010009131.1 coordinate 97,045, forward strand.
GAAACCTGGCCTTTGCTAAAGCATTGAGAATGTTTGTAAAGAAAGGCATGTCAGGGGTGAATGTCGCACCGAAAATCGGCATTGATGTGACTGATGTCAAGGAAAGGCCAGAAACGTTATATATTGAAGCTTCAGGGGTGCGACTGTGACTGATCCTCATGATGGCACACTTGGACGGGCTCAGCACTTACTAGTTCAATTCAGACCACTGCTGCACCAGGGGCATATGTTGCTGAAAGCTGCGACTGCCGGCTGGAGGGGGTGTCTGAGCAAGGGAGAGTGGTGTCGCCTGCATGTTGAACTATATGGACGTCATAGGACTGAGGTAGGTCCATTCGTGTACGTTGAGAACCGAGTAGCGCCAAGAGCAGGCCCTGTGGTACGCCTGCTGAGACAGTCACTCTTTCAGAACGGAATCCGTTAAGCAGGGCCTGATGTGTGTGGCCAGTAAAAACAGTGCTGTCTACCGAAGCAGGGGACCGCGATTATCGGCCTCTGCTACTTTTCGAAAAAGTATAGAATCGTTTAGCGTATCAAACACATTGCTAAAATCAAGCGGGATCATATCTGTCAGGGTGTACCACGGTCAAGAATGCCACTGATGTAGTGCTTTATTGTTGCCAGGGCAGTCTCGCAGCTTCTATTCTTCATGAAGCCGTGTTGCCCAGGAGTTGTGACGTTTTGCAGCTTGAATCAAGAAATAAGATGCTCCGCCGATAGAAAAGAACACAAAGTGTTCAAAGCAAGGAATACAATATTTGCATTTCCTGCCGAAGAGATTTGATTTCTCCACCAACATTAATTTCCATTGTCTCTTAGCTAAAGTATGTGCGATTATTATAGCATTCCTCAGAGCCGTAATTGAGTTGTGTGCATCCTTATACAACCGGAAGGTAGTCAGCCCTAACATGCGTGTGATGTGTCAGCTGTGAAGTTGATGAAATTTTCAGTGCAGTACAACCTATAGCCTGGGATCTTTAACTTACACCACGCAGTTGTTTTGCAGGACCGCACGCCGACACGATGCTCATCAAGACGAAACGGACAGGGGCGGTGATTAAACCCAGAATCGCTTGTTCATAAAACGACGACGACGACGACGATAACAAGATGCTTCAACGGGTGAATGCGGCGCTATATGAGCCCTCGAACGCGAATGCCTTGGGGATGGCAGACCATCTACCGAGACTGGGCCAGATCCTGGAGCCCGCTGCCTTCACTGAAGTGAGCGATGACACCACCAAACCGGCCAGGGCTTTCCCACCTGAGACGTTCATCGAACAACCAGCGGGAGCTGGGTCACTTCATCTCGCTGACTGACTCGCTTGAATCGTTCCCCTGCCTTCAAGCAATGGTGCTTGCGAGGTTGAGAACACTGCGTCGTCCTCCCATTGTGTACAGTTCGCAACTTTACTCACCTATAGGGATGCACTGGCGCCAGTCAAAATGTCGGTTATCTGGATGATCGTCCTAGAACAGTAGTATGAGGCTCGTCTGCGACACGTAAGTAATTCTAGTTTTGCTATATACCTGCAGCATTAGAGCCTTAGTTTATTTTTTCACGTCGGGAACGTGTAGGCAAGCACCTTTATAGTGAAGCCGATCATCCAAGAGCTAGGGAGCGGATTCTCACACCGAGGTACCACCATCACTGAAATTTGCGAAAACCATCACTTTGATCTTGTATATTATATCATCACATAATCAGCATCGCTGTCGGCACTGAGGGCATCTATGGTATGAGCTGTTGCCTTTCTTTGGTGCCGCGGCTCTCCTAAGGCCCGATTCAGACAGGAAAATTGCTCCCAGCAACTTGAAGTTGCCACACCAGTGTATCGGTAACAACGTCGCCATACTACAGTGTACTCGAATGCGGGGTAGTGTTTGGACCGTTGCGACTCGACATGGGAACTTGTGAAGCTGTGCGTGTAAGCAACAATCGCGGCGCTGAAGACGACAGGGCAGCAGAAAGTCGCTGTACAACCACCACCATGCTGACCCTACTGCCAATGCGGAGGTGTCGGCACCTATCGCGATCCACACTACATGGGTAAAGCGAGCCGCTGCGGTCGCATCACTACCCCGTATTCTGAGTACACTGTAGCCATACTATGGCAAACGCTTGCTGTATGGAGGGTTGCAAACAAGGGAATCGGTCCGCCGCCATGTTCGTGCTCTTGTGAGCAAGCACGTGCAAGTGCAAACATTCCAAAGCTAAATTCACGCACATGCTGGACGTGCTTGCAGCTTGCACGCATAAGGCACCAGTCGGGATCCCACGTTTGCAAACGTCTAAAAAACTCCTGATTCCAAATGTTTTTTCTGTGTGCTGAACATACGGTTAGTGAGGCGCTCAAAACTTCAATGATGCCCTTGCTGGTACGCCAACCACGGTTTTATGTGGTCTTTAAGCACTTCTATCAACTTCTACGCTTCTATCAACTTCTATCAACTTCCAGGCGCCGCTAGCAGCTCGATTACTATGGTGACATCCAGGCCCAAAAGGGAGATGCCTATGGTATTGTTCTTCTCACCCTAACAGATCCGGCGGTGCACATCACTTGCAAACACAGGTAGAGCAACTCTGAATGCGAGTTGATTTCATTTTTGAACGACAAGGTACGTAATAATTAGTCTCTAGCGATATGAAGTACATTTTGGCACGCGGTATATGGCGTTTACGTTGTGCATCTAGGTATTTTTGTATTGTGTCGCTGCTCTGTCAGCTAAAGATGTCATACACAGGGGCTCTAGTGCAAACCCCTATATAGTCTGTTGCAACCACTAATCTCTAAGACTATTTTCTGTATCTCGTTCGCCCGCTCCGCGAATACAGCCACAGTAGGCCATCTTTTTGGTAGTTACATTATCTCTAGCCACAACATAGTTATCTGGTGGTTGCTAGATCCCACCATGGTTGGACTTATATAAGCTTCTGTGGAATACGCATGTGATGGTATTTAAAGGATCCTTCAAATGCTCGCCTTTGGTATACACAAGATTGCTGATAACAAAAAAAATGATGTACTAAAGTTTAATAAGTAAATGGATAATATTTTGCTCTAAAAATCCCTGACATTAAATTTTAAGGACATAAATATTATATCTTTAGAAGCAGGGGTACAATATTACCTTGATGAGGCCTGTAGGCAGGTTGAAGGCAGTGGTATTGCACCTTCCTTTTGGAGCACAATTTCTACCCGTGCTGCCAAACCATTTTTTTTTCAAAGGGGTCGTAGCAGACCACGCTCGTCTCTGAAGGCCCCCACTTACATCTGCCAACGTTTTCTACCCGCAGCTGAATTATCACGGGGCGACGTCGTGGAAACTTTGAGAAGAAATAAATATTTTTCACCGAAGGTGTCCCTGCTCGCGAGGGTAGCCACAAAACACTGAATACTTACCGATGGTAACGTCTTGTCATTTCGCGATCGGGTGATTTGAACAGCGCGCCGCAGAACATGACGGCATAGTCGACCTTCCTCTGTTGCGTCTACTGAGTTTCAAGAACCTGCTTCGTCGGTCGACCTTAATCAGGCACGAAATATCACCAACGATACAGTGTACTTGACCCTCGGCTATTTGTATGGCAGCCTGCCGCCACAGCGCTGTCCGACATTTTAGTGTGATGGCTAGAGATTATAGAACTCTACCCAAAAGATGGCCGACTGTGACCACAATCCTGTGCATAGGCGGAGCTGGGCAGACGCGACCTAGCTAATAGTCATAGAGACCAGTGGTTGCAACATAACATTAGTAGAGGGGTTCAACCTTTAGCACGCGCTCATTGCCTTCCTATGTGCTTGGCTGCGCGTGCGCAGACGTGTTATATATGGTAGAAAGTTCGCGTTGAGAGGCGACGCAGCTTAAGCTGATCTATGTTGCAACTAATTATGATAACGTACGTTATTTTATTCTGTGGTGTTGAAATCAATCATTGATAATACTTGTGCTGAATCTATGTTTGGAAACCGGGATGTTTTTTTTTTTTTGTCTCGCCGTGCGTTTCGGGTATCTGCTGTAAATAAGAAAGCATAAATAAAACAAACAAACACTTTTTTTATGGCTCAGCGTGTTCTGTTTTATTCAGTGCATGTGTAGCAGTCGCGTGTGTGGTTTTGCTTTGTCTTTGAGTCACGGCCGGCGTAAAGCTACAAAACGTCGTTTCTTTGTTATTTTTTGTCAAATCCCCTCCGCTTCCGGCAGAGCAAAGAATCATTCTAAAGCCCGCCGCCAAGGGTGTTGACTTCAAGTTCAACGTACCAAAACAACCAGGGCATGTGCTACGAAACCGTAGTTGTATCTTTCAACTGTAAACGGCTGAATAAGGTAATACCAGTTCAGATATCAGGGTTTGTATAGGTATTGGATATCCAGAATCTTATACTTCGCGGTTGTCGACCCGTGGACAGCGTACCGGATGTATCCACCCCTATCTAGGCGCAATCAACAGGACGACTTTTTATTTTATTTCATTTTTCTTTTAATATAAAGAAGGCCTCTTCGACGATTCAAGCGTCGTACCATCGTTGGAGGGTGAGTGGCTTATGTTTCAGGCTTTGCGATTAGCTCCGATCATCCTGGAGCGGTATTGAAAACTGATAAAAATGAAAAAGTAATATAAATGATTAGTGTTAACTTACTTGAAATTTCGGACATTTATACTGATAACAATCATACTTATTAGCTCTCAGTAGTACTGGTGACCGCAGAAAGTCCGAAAGTCCGTGCCAGATACTCGCAACAGATCAAAAATGGCTGTTTCTTTGGAATTTTTCAAAGGGTCTCTAAAGGTGAAGCTTTACAATAAGCATAAGTAATTTCATCCGCTCAGGAAGCGGTGGCTCATATGCCACCGATCCGGATGTCATTTATACAGTTGGCCCGATTTGCATGTGGCGGCACAAGGCCGCAAAACGCAAACCCTGAAGTTGACGCTAGTTCCATTTTTAATCGACGTTTGCAGACAGAAAGAAATCGTGTGCAACTTTGATTTCTCTACCAGCACAGCTGCGTTTTGCTACATATTGCAATAAGAACCAAGATCATTCTGAATTCACAATTAAAAGGGGGAAAACGCGAAAAGAACATTTCGTCCACTTTCTTTGTGGTAAGTACTTGTTTATTTCTCGTTGTTTCTGCGACTTTTGCAGACGACATGAGCAGGGTTGAACTAGATACCGCGCTAGAGCCAGTCTCACTCATAGATGTACCGATTGTCGCTGCCAGAAAGATACGCAGCGGCTCTGCTTCAGCGTAAACTAATGCTTCTCATCACCGTTCAACACCGTCACTGTCAGCAACACCGTCGCGGTGTTGCTGGCCACCTTGAATATGAGCCAAGAAACCTCAATGCTGTCCGCGCAGTGCAAACACGAAACAGAAGAAAATGTACCAGCTGTGCACCTCGAACGAAGACTTTATCGGTAACAATCCCCTTTCGCCGCAAAGCAAATCGCTGCTCATGGGATGATGTGCATAGCGCACAAAATTAAACGTAGCCAGGATTTTGTTTCGAAGGGAACAGGGAGGGGGGGGGGGGGGCTCCGTTCATGCCAAAATGCTTTATGAGGCGGAGGGGGAGAGGAGGCCCCAACAAAATGGAAGATTTCTGGGGGTCCCCGGGCCCAATCCCCCCCCCCCCCGCCCCTACCCTCTCTCCACCTCCCTGAATACGTATATGTAGAGGGTTTGGTCATTATTTGGTAAAAATGTTTGAGGAATTAAGGGCACGTGATTGGCCGAAATGGTTTCAAGGACCTTGGGCGTGATGATTGAGAACTCTCGTGACCAACCACTAGCCTAAAATATTCCCCTGGAGGAGGTAATGAACTTAACAAATAGCCTCTAGGCACAATTTATAGGTAAGCATTTACTCAAGTATTTACTTTTATCATCTACAGTTGAAATTTGCGACTCTTCGTAACTTAAAGGGAAGCGCACTGGACGTTGTCGTCACGGCGACATTCAGAACGCATTCAAACTTTCTTTTGACTGTACTGGCGACCACGGCCACGACGAAGTGGGCAGAAAAAACTGAGGATTCTGCTCCGTGGGCGTTTTGACCCAAACCCCGAACCCGCACCCCACATTCGCAGTGTCACCTCATTTTTCAGAAACTTTTTCTCCTCAATGTCACCTTTCCTGGCTTAGTAATCACACGCAACACCTTGAAACTCCCCTTTTCTACCGATATCTTACAATTCTACATTCATGTACTTTCAACCTCATCCAGAAAAAAAAAAAAAACTGCAACACGCTACTCGAATTTTGCAAGGTGATCAGAGCGCATTCTTACTTCTCAAGTTAATCACAGGGAAAAATATTCGACGCTGGCAGTGCTGCAGCTTTCGACGCTCCACCCCGGCTTCCGCCGGCTACTCCCATTGACCAGACTCTCTCTATATTCCGTCTTACTAAAACCGTGCAGTACAGCCAAAGCTATAGGGAGAGAGCGTATTACATACCATTGTATACATGCTCAAGAGGAGGGAAAGGAGGAACTGGAGAGAAAGGCTGAGAATCCCAGCCTCTCTCTCCTGTTATTGTGATTGTGAATTGTGTTAGCTTAGTTCTAAAACAATTAGCACGCGGGAGATAGAAATTTGTATATATAAAGTCGTATTCAAAAATATCTGTGCGGTTTTCTTAGCGTACTCTCGCCATTTAAAATAAATTTGAGTCTGCAAACTTTATGATTTGGTGGTACTACAATTCAATGTGAATTTAGAATATCAACAATTAAACATAGATAGGATTGTACAAATAGCATGTCCGAATCCGTAGCACTCCCTTTCTTGTATCACTCACAGTGCTGGAAAAAACGACGGCAATCCGGCTCGTTTTGGATTGTTCAAGCTAAGAATAACGCTGCGCTATTCACTTCGAGCCGTGGTTTGCCCACCCCGAATATAAATTAATATTGTCATTTAACTTATAAAATAATCATAATAACTGAAAAACACTACTTATTTGTTGAGGAACAGTTCAATATGCTTATATTTAGGAATAATGTTTTTAGTACGAGAGACGCTGTTATGCAGTAACGTAAATCGGGAGCCCGGTCAAAATGGAACTACAATAGTTTTATTTCTTTTCTGATTTTGATAGTATTTGATGATGATGCAGCGATTATTTTCGTCATTTTTGTACAGCTCGCTTGTACCTTTGCATTAATTGCATTATCATCATAACCTTAAAAGGGGGCCGTTCACCCCTGATGGTGTTAGACTGGTGGCAGCTGATAAAACCCGTTTGCTCTACTGACGTCTAACTCCTGGTTAGCTCGGTTGGTAGAGCGTGACACTGAAAATAGAGGGGTGCCTTGTTCGATACGAGGACCAGGCAAATTTATTCGGTCGCGCAACAGTCACCTAGCTGTGTTTGGAGATTAGTGTTTTTCCCATGTTTCCCTTCTCCAGGAATAATTTACGTGATTAGTGATAATATTTAGCTGTAATTTCGAATAGGGCTTCTAAGCGGCCAGTTCCTATTTCGCTAAATTAGCTTCATTAATTCAAATCTTTCGTGTACTTTGCCTGTGTTTGCCGCACTATGGCCTATGTTGCTGCTGCGCCAGAAAACACCAAATTCATTCATTCGTGTACTTTGTTTTCATAGAATATTTTCGTCGGCGCTATGAATTGCGGTTACGAAGAAATATCTAAATAATTTTTGTGCTGTAATAAAAGCCGTAAAGATCAGAATATTCCCATAGAAAGCTTACATTTTCAGAGAATGTGCATTTATGTAGTGTATTTTACCTGGTAGACGTGAAAAGAGTAGCTCCCGTCTTGTAGAGAATGACACCAACAAACTTGCAAAGGTCAGCGTCCACCGTGTTCGCATTTAGGGATGGTTGTTTTTTGGGGACCTTTCTCTCGATAAGCTCCACGATGAGACGACGCATTCTTTTGTTTGATGTGCCCGTCAAGAGATTGCGCCACAAGTTACGACTCGGTTGTCTGCGAATTCACTCGCCGTTGATCATGGCAAATATGTTTGTCTTTTCGTAGATAGCCTATATCGTATAACCACTGTAGACAGCCTATAGTGTGATATACATATGCCTGTTGGCGCTTGATTCTATGTCAAATACGAGAGTAACAAAATGTCGCTGTAAACATCCTCTGTTGTTACAGATAATTAAAACCTTGCGAAAACGTTCCTGACAGCGGCATATTGAGAACACATTGCGTGAGCAGGCAATACTTCGAGACAGTAAAGTGAAGATGGTTAAAGCACGCATCGAGGACGGCATCGTGTATTCGCCATTCCCCGAGCATCCTCCTGCTGAGATTTCGATGTTCGAAGTCGTACGCCGGTGCCTCATCAAACACGGAGACAAGACTGCGCTGGTGAGTTGATTCTTCGGCGCTCATTTGTTGTACGTATACATTACGCAAAAACAGGTACTGCGTTGACGTGACTTCTTTACACGCGTGGTGGTTACCGTAGTGTGCCATACTTATAGTTGCAGTGTTACTGAAATTTCAGTTGTAATAGCGCCCTTGAGTTTGATTTTGGATACCGGGAGAGCTAGACCGAGATCTAATAGACGAATCTTGCGAGTGTGGGGCTTCAATATAAACACTTGGCCAATATAAACTTCTTACGAGTATGGGGCTTCAATGTAAACACTTGATCGGTCTATTTGACCCTCGCGGAGCGAGCGAAAATTGCGTTCGTAGACGGTTCGTCTGCTAACGCGAGCAATGAACGTAGGTCGTCTGCTACGAAGCGCCATTCGCAAACAGAGGTAAAAAAAAGACAGTACGTCGTCTGCTAACTGACGGCCGGGTAAAAGAAGTTTATCTTCTGCTACGAACCGAGCTCCTCGACGAAGTGAGATCGGACGCATGCTGAAACTAGTATCCTCCTCTATTTCCCTTTAAAAATCTTTGACAACCCGCACTTTTCTTTTCTTTTTTGTTTTTGTCAAGAATCATGGTGTTTCGTTGCCATAGACGAGCTGACATCGAGCAGTAGAATAAAAGGAGTACTAAGGAAAGGCACATCAGAGGCCGCTATACCTCTCTCCCTTTTTGCAGAGCCATGAATCGATAGAGTTTGGTCAATGGGAGGCACGGGCAGAGCCAGGGCGTGCACCAGACTCAGAAAGAGGGCTTGACATGGTCTCTTGACCAACCAGAAGCCGAAAAGAATCCCCTACCTGTGGTAGCGAAAAACAGTTTTAATCATAGGTATATGGCTCTATCAAGCGCATAAGAGTTAAATGTAGTAACTCTTTATGGCTGAAAATAGGGTGCACGTGATGTTTCGATTATGATCATGCAGAAAAATGTAAGCAGCGAATGTTCCGCTCGAACTCTGTTTTGCTCGGACAGAGTGTGACCACCGCCAGAGTAATATTTCCGGCTTCTAGTTGGCCACGTTCGAATTTCTGAAGACGCCCTGGAACACGCCCAGCATGCTTTAGGCCAATGGCGCCTCCTCATTTGTCAACTATACTTCCCAATAAATGGCCAAACTCTCTACATATACGGCTCGGCCTTTTTGTATCTTAATAGACCCTTTCATAAAAGCAATGCCATCTAGTCGCTGAAATGTCAGTCTAAATTGTTGTATTCACAAGGCGGATAAAATCTGGTACCTATTCATCAACGGTAGACGCACAAAAGTTACGATGTTTTTGGATGAACAGTTATTTCTCTATTTTCTTAAGTTATGATGGTGTCAAGAACTACCACACTGCACAACTCGCTTATAGATAAGCGAGTTTTGAAGTATGGTACTTTGTAGGTATAGCCGAGTATAAACCTATGCGGAGAGCAAGTTGTCTGCTTGTTGCGCAGGAGTTGAGGTGACGTCAGAAGGACACCGAGTTCTGATTGGCTTTGATCGGAAGGATAGTGGGTAGACCTCAATGCTAGATGCCTTGGGGTCTTCCCACTATTTTCTTCAGTCAGCAGAAAAGAGCTCGGCGTTCTGCCATCATGGCAACCACTGTGCAAGAAGCAGACGAACTTGCGCACCGCATTGGATAAAATTAGCATTTAATTCTCATGAGTTGTCTGGGGCGCGCCGAAGCCGAACATTCAGACTACTTACATAACGGTCTGAGATGCGTAGAGCATAGAAGCTTATAAGTCTCTTTACGGTGACATTGAACAACAATAAGCGAACTAACGTCTGGATGCACAGGCTCCGCATCGGTTTTTGTCTTCATATTCTTCCTTCACCAGCCATCAAAAGGCCGCCGTTCGACTTGTACAGATTAGTGTCAGTAAATAAGCTATGCTTCAGAGAAACGACACTTGGCCATATTTGTTTCTTAAACTCATGGTTGCCAGTTATCTGAAGCTTTATCTGAAATCACAGGAAATGCTTTTCCGCCCTACTCAGAGATCAAGAAAATCGGCATAGAGATCAGTCAGTGGTCTTAGCTGAGACTGGGTTGGGGTGTACTTAAACTGAGTTGTGTGCCGACCGCGTCGGCCTCTCCATAGGAGCTGGGTGTCGTCTGCCCCAATTCTGCCGCAGGGGCCTGTGGTGGCGCTGCCAGTCACAGCGGCCAGGAGGCCGGTCAGGCAGCGTTTAGCGAAGCTTGGCTTGAGGCGTGTTTATGTGACTATTTATTTTTCTTTTGCGTTGCACTCTAAAAAAGAAAAAGGATATATTCTTGGTATAATCTTACACCATTTGGCCCATATAATGCACCCCACAACTTCGGTTCGACGTACAGCGCGCTGACGTCGAACCGCCGGTACCTTTACGAGCGACTTGATAGCCGGGTGGTACAACTTATCAAAATAACTTATGTATGTGTTACCTACCACAAAAAAAATAAATAATAATCGGAGTTATCTTGTCCCTACTGAAAATTTTCAATGTCTTCTTTTTATAGTCTTTGATACGCTCTTTAGCTGTTTATTAAGGCATATTGCGTCATCATCAAGCCCCTCGTAAAAGTTGGAGCCGTCTGTTCGACGTCAGTGGGTGCTACGTCGAACTGATGTTTTGGGGTGCGTTATATGGGAGAAAATAGTGTAAGACGACGCGCTTACGTTTATTGTGTGGTTGGTAGCTGTACCGAAGAGACAAGAAACTCGCAACGTGGGTTACATCACATGCAAAGAGAAACACACCTTGTTTCGGACGCCGAGCGAGGCATCACTGTTCGCAAAATGGCATCGTCTGATTCATAAGAGAAATTCTACAGCGTCACGTGATTGCATTTCTTTCTGAAGGAAAAAAAACTGACGCAGAGAAGCAAAAGAAGTATAAGAAGATGTGTGACCTGTGTGACATGTCAGAGAAAACAAATTTCTTCAAGTGGGATTGCTCTTCAATAAAGTCAGCATTTGAACTGGCTAAAATTTTCTTGCCAGTCTTCGTGTCAATTTTCACATGATTCATGCTCACAAGATAAAATCTATACAGACATTTCTTGGTCTATATGCTTTGGTCGAGAGCGCAGAGGTCAAGAAAGGCTCGGTTTCATTAATCCATGATACACAAAAAGATGCTTGACACCAGAACAAAAGCTAGCTGTTTAAAGGTATGCCAACTGTACAGCTGCCGAAAAATTATTAAAAAAGCTTTGGCACTAAAGTGGAGAAGAAAGCATCACATGTCATATGAGACTCAAACTTCGCTTTCTTAATTCCGGCATGTAAGATGAGATAGACATTTCTTATTTTATAAGTCAGAAAACCAATGACAAAAATTAAAGAAGCGAGACTATGTAAGTAACTGACCGTTCCCACACGGCGTTGGCGCTTTGAATATAAGCTTCTGCAACTCGCGCAAGTCACGCTTTTTCACAGGAGTCTAATATAGGATGGAAATTATTATTTCTCAAAACCGAGCAGACTAAAAAAAAAAAGAAAGAATACGACCTTTTTCAAACAGAATCAAGCATCTCTCTCGCGACCGTCAGGCCTGTCAGCCGTCGGGTGGCCGTGCTCTGACCCACAGCGATTTCATAGGCGTGCTTGCACATCGCGACACACTCATGGCCTCCACCGAATGGCGCACCTCCCAATTCTAGTAAATCTTAGCTAGGTGCCCTTAGCGCTACTACCCATACAAAAATGGTCTATGGTCGTCTATGGAAAATTATATGGCAGGCTATCACCCCCTATGGCCCTCTATGGTCGGCCATAGAAATCCATAAAGACAGCTACAGCCAGCTATAGAAAAATCTATGGCCCTGTGTCTAAAGACTGGGAACCATTAAATTTTCTTTACCCGCCTATAGAAAATTTTATGGCCACAAGCCTAAAGACTGGGAACCAATAAATTGTCTTTAACCGTCTATAGAAAATTTTATGGCCCTATGTCTAAAGACTGGGAACCAATAAAATTTCTTTAGACGCCTATAGAAAATTACATGGCCCAATGTCTAAAGACAGCGAACCAATAAATGTTCTTTACCCGCCTATAGAAAATTCTTTGGCCCCGAGTTTAAAGACGGGAAACCAATAAATTGTCTTTACCCGTCTATAGAAAAATTTATGGCCCCGAGTCTAAAGACTAAGAACCAATAAATTTTCTTTCCACGCCTATAGAAAATCACTACCGGCGCTTACTGTTTTAGTAAAAACACTCCAGGTTAGAAAATTAAATCAATACTAAATTTCTGTAATGCCGGTGACAAACCATGACCCAAGATATGTTCTCTGCTGTTGCAACGAGTCGTGAAAACCAGTAATATTGTTTGTTTGAAAAATCCATTAAAATACTTGTGCAACAATTAAAATTAATTATTACCCCCAAAAGTGAAAATAAATTACACTGGCGCCGAACACTGCAATCAAGCAATAGCTTTATTGCAATCTTCAGCACCAGTGTACTGCATGTCATCACTGCATTGTCAACGTGATTCATCAAACTTATTAAAAAGATAATTAATAAATTTTAGTTAATTAGCCTAATGATCTACATTTGCTTTTTTCAGGGTGTTGAATTAAGAGATGGGGGCTATTCCAAGAGACAATTCAAATAATGTATTAAGTACGAGTAATATTCGCTCCGCCTCTACGTGTTTTTGCGACAAATAATGGGTCACCGAAAAAGTCGGATTCAAAAATTAGACTGCCATATATACAGCTAGCGCGAACGTAGCATATGAAGAGAGGGGTCCGGTGTCGCGGCGTTGTTGCTGTTGTGTGGGGTAGTGTTCTGCTTGTGTTCTGTGTATTCTGTGTGTTCCGACATGTACGTATTATCTACCACGTATTATCTACCATGTAGCGTTCACAAGACTTGAAGTAAATTTTTTTTTAGAGTTTGCTGGCTAAAGAGAGCCATAGGGTAAGCCATAGAGAAGTCTTTAGCCAACCATTAGACAAGCTAAAGAGCGCTATGGCTGGACAGCGATAGGGCCATAGACAAAGCTAAAGAGGCCCATAAAGGCGACCATAAGAAATGCTAAAGACAGCCATAGAAAATTCTTTAGCTAATTGGGCCAAATAGCTAAAGCCGACCATACAAAGAATTTTCTATAGCCGACCATAGGACATTTTTGTATGGGCTAAATAGGTTATGCTTCAGAGTAACGAAGCTTGGCCATATTGTGTCTTAAAATCATGGTTGCCAATTATCTGAAGCTTTATCTGAAATCACAGGAAACCCTTTTCCGCCCTGCGCAAATGTTTAAACAGTTTGCGACAGAGCAAAGCAATATTATATGACCTTCTTAACACCGAATCTAATGCTAAGGAAGTCGCGCTTATGAATCATGACTATCGGCAGTTGCGTCTGCTCTGTATACGAACCAAAATGGCGGTGCCCGTAACAATGTCGGGGAACGGAGAGCCGTTACTCTAAGCGCAGCTCATTTAGTGGCTCTCGGTGCACTGCAAAGGCTGGGACACGCGAGCGTCTTGAGACGCAGCTTGCGTCCCGCTCACCTCGTGCGCTGGCTTTGGCAGTGCTTTTTTTCACCCTGTCTCAGCAGAGATGCTGTTTCTATACTTTGTTGCAGCTTAAGTTCAGACGTAGCTGGTGCTACAAGCGAGAGTATGTAGCCCTGAACACCGGCTTGTACTGCAAGACCGCACGTGCTTAGCAGAGAGGCTGAAAGCCCGGAGCTAGCGCTTGTTGCCTCGGCTGCGTTTGGGCTTAGGCTGAAACGAAGTATAGCAACCTGGTCCTGTATTTTCGGAAAGGGAAACTTTGCGTTGAGTGATTCACGTAAAGCCCGAACCATATAGGGCGTATTTTTGACGTATTTACGGGCGTTATGGCGGGCGTAATTCTGATGTACAGCGGGCGTCGGGACGAGCGCTTCCTCGGTCGGCGTAAATATGCGCGTATTCGGCGATCCGACCGAGACAGATCTCGGTGCTTCGGCGTATTTCGGCGCGGCGTATCCGGAAGCGTACGGCGCGGTGCCGGCCAATCGGCTCCCGAGTTGACAGCCGGAAGTTGCTCGAGGATCGGCTTGCCTAGCTATGCGGCCGGCTGGCTGGCTTAACTCAGCCGCCGAAATGGGAGCTCGCTTGGCGCGTTCGACGGTTTATTGGAGAACTGTACTAAATCGCAATATCTCTTTGGTACGAGCGATGAACGTCTAAGACAGAAGAAAATACCATTTATGTTGCGGCCAATGTGAAAAAAAATAAAAGGTATAGTTTTGACTAGAGATCGCTGGCGTCCTCCTTCTGGGAGTTGTTGGCAACTTGGCGATTGCAAGGAACGTTTGTGAAACAGGCGTTAGCAATTAGGCTTTCGTGGTGGATTAATATTTAGTTATTTGTTTCCTCTTGCGGAATACAATAATATAGCAGCCGATCTATATTTTGCCTCCTTTCATGAAAGGCGCGAGTCGGGCTATACTGCACCAAACGCCGAGAAGACGTCGACGACAAAAAGCACCGTGTGTGGTTTGGCGACCTTTCCTTCTTCCATTCCGTAAAAAAAGCGCCCGCCAAATGCCGCGATTACGCCCACTGAAACGCGCGTAAATTCGTCGAGAATACGCCCTATGTAAGTCGGCCTTAAAGCTTAACAGTAGACACCTATAGACAACTCCTATACTCGCATCCTGTACGACGCCATCTTGTATACAGTGGGCTGTGGAACGTGTCTCCAGCATGTTGAGTAGCTCTCTTCTTCAACATATCAGTCGCCGCGTCCACCCCCAGCAACTTGGCATTCTTCGCTTCGGTGATAAATAAGCGCCTGAAAAGTGTACGCTGCGTGTTAATTTCTCATGCACTGTTTACTTCCACAACCTTTGCGAAGCTGCGAACGTCATTCGAACAAGGTGCATCAGTAAGTTTTAGAGCGCAGCTCTTAAGGCCTGACCACACTAGCGTGAACGGCGCCGCCGGGCGGCACCGCCGTCCGGCGTCCTAACGCAAGGAGTCCACATTGACCTCCGTTTTGCGGGCGTCACGTGACAGCACTGGATCCCGCGATCGCGTCTCCAGTCGGATTTCCCGGTCTTTCGTCGTCTGCTCTTCGTTAGATTCTTCCGTTTCGGCTCTTACCTTTCCCATATATCAGCATCGAAACCGCACTCGCTGCCTACATGGTAGGAGTCCATGACGACCTGGGGATCAGTGTGAATGTGATTATCCTAGCCTGCTCGTTGATCTTGCGACGTCGCCGCGCTCTGAAGGGAAGGAGGCGCAGGTTTTGTGTCCGGCCGAGTTGGTTCTACCGAAACGCCGAAGGACAGGTCTGTGCTTTGCTGCCCCGGCCGCCGGCGCGCCAGAGATCAAGGCTACTTTCGAAAGTGTCACCAAATCAACACAACATCCGTCACAACAAAGACGACATGCAACAAGTGCCACGGAGAAACTCACTTGTAATTCCGAATTCCTCTCCTATAATTTCCCAGCGGTTCTTCTTAGCGTCATTATCTAGGTAGTCTGGCTGCGTCTTGTCATATAAAAAGACAAACAGTCGCACAGTTTCAAGGAATCGCTCCGTTGCGGAAGGCGTCGGGGGGAAATAGGGATAGCAGACGACACGAAACACGTCCTTCGGAACGTGAAAGACGCGCGGCGGAGGTCCGGTTCGAGAGTTGCCATGGCATCACGACGTCACTATCTACGCCACCTCCCATTGGCTCCTCTCTTCTGCGGCGAACGGCGGCACGCTCTGAACCGTGCGAGGAGTGGTTGGCTTTGCGGCGCCGTACGTTGCGCCGCAGAAGCCGAAAACTGGTTTCGGTCGGCAACCGGCAGCGCCGACCGTCGCGCCGCAGGCCTCCGCGACGCCAATGTGGCCGTGCCTTTAGGCGCCCGTTTCCGGCTTGAGCGGCGTCGGCGTAACCACGCGGTGCATTATGGGACGCGTGACGTCACTGATGACGTCATCAGTGACGTCACTGATGAGGTCATTGGCATCGGCATCGGCAGCATCACTGATGACGACATCAGTGACGTCATCGGCGTCCGCATCGTCATCGTCACTGATGACGTCATCAGTGACGTCACTGTTGACGTCATCGGCATCGTCACTTGAACCCTCAGGTCACGTGAACCCCCCCCCCCCCCGAGGTCATTTTATCAACCCCCCCGTACCCTTACCTCTTCCTCCTCAAGAGGTGCGCTCTAATTGTAAACGGCTTTCAAGGAAGTTGTAAACGGCTTTCACTTTTTTTTCTTTGTCTCTCTTCTGTAGATTATTGACGATGAGAAGATTACGCACTCGGAGATGCTCAGTATGTTCCGAAGGTTCGCCGCCGGCTTCCGGATGCAAGGCGTACGCCCAGCCGACCGAGTCTTCGTTCACCTTGAAAACTCCGTGGAGAGCTTCGTCGCTTTGTACAGCGTTATATTTGCTGGGGGCGTTGTCATCTTATCTGATCCACAATTGACAATGGGTGAGAAACTCGTAAATATTTTGGGACCATTAACGCATGTTTTTTGGGGGAAATGGGGGGGGGGGTGGATGCGGATATTAATGGTGTGATAAGGGGTAGTTTAAAGATGGCACACCGGTTTCTTGCTTTTTTATTGTTTTTGTAGCGTGAGCTACACTGGCCGAGGTTGAGCAGTTTCGCGTGGCTCTCATAATGAGCCGTGCTCCGTGCTCCGCAAGCGCGAAAAGCAGTGCCGTCACACGGCGCACAGCTGGCGGGGCGGAGCCGCCGTCGCCGCGGGCTTCGCCACCACCGCGCGCGCCTCACCGGTCTGCGCAAGCGCGCGGAGCAGTGACGTCACACGGCGGACAGCTGGCGTGCCGGAGCAAGGATCCGCCACCGCCGCGGGCTCCGCGCCAGCCGCGCGCGCCTCGCCGGTCTTCGCACTCGAGACTTCATAGCCGCGGCAGACTCACCGGCGCCGCCGCGTCCCCAGCCGTGTGCTTCCGTTGCGCAGTAGCCAAGCCTGACGCTGCACCGGAGCTGCTTGATAGCACCTCTCATTTTGTGCGCATAAGCTCACGCTACGTATATCCTGGCATAGCCGAGCTAAGCCACCGCAATTTTATTAAAGGTGAGTCACCTTTTCATTTTGATTGAAGTCTCCGTAAATTCATCGCGAACGACAGGCGAGGCTGAATATATTTTAAAGTCTGGTCGTTTTTCATGCGTCGTCTGATTTAGTTTCACATCTTGTGATATATGTAAAACCGAGGCGCCGCTAGCGGCTCAGGTGAATTCTGGGAAACATTTTTCAACGCAGATTTCAGTTTCAGTTTCCTCCATCGGGCCACGGCCTGCCGCAAGCGGACACCACAGACCTGCACCACGCACCTCATTGGAGCTTACTTAGCTCGCCAAGTCTTCACACGGTAACTGATTCAAGGCGAAGGCAAGCCAGGTCGATTCAGCGAAACTTAACCTAATACCGATCGGCGTACGCACCGACTCCTTGTGGGTGGGTATCCTCGGCTTCGACAGGCTTCGAGGAAGGCCAACACCAAGATTAGCATCAGGTTTTCACAATGTTTTTATGTCGCATTTTGTCCACTGTGGTGAAGGGACACTGACAGGATATTTATTCTAGTCAAGCTTTTTATTTGTAGATGATAGATGTGGGGATTCACGTGGTCTCCCTTCCCCAGTGGCTGTGATAACGGCCGTGGGTCGGAACGCTCGGCCTCCTTCGCCGTGAGCTCCGACCTGTTCGTGAAGTGGAGGGTCCTCTGTCTTGGAGGGCCCTCTTCTCACTCTCTCTCGGGGGGACCTCCTTCTGTTCCCCCGCTCGTATACGGATCACTGCTGACAGGCGAGGAGGTTTCACCTCTTGTTTTCTCACTTTCGGGAAGGGTACTCGCCCGGTGAGCGCGAAAGAGATAGGACTGGTATCGGCGATTTCTCCGATGCTTCCCCGATCTTGGCCCTCCGGAACCCCGCGTCTGGCAGGTAAGACATTTTCTTACCTTGCCGGCGCCGCAGGAATTTTGGATAGGGTCGTGGTAGTTCATGTTAAAGCAAACACGTAGCCAGGATTTTTTTTTTTTTTGGGGGGGGGGGGTTTGTTATATTCTTCGCTATGTTTTCTTTCCGCCATTCTTGAGAGAGTGAGACCAGGTAGTCGATCATTGGCACCGACAGAGGTGTCTATATATCAAACTGACCCGCGGTAATGTAGACCCAAACGTCGTCTACATTGTTGCGGAGATGTGGGGACCGCGCTAGTAGGTTTGGCGTCTCCTTTGAAAACGCCGCCGCTGTTGAGATAACCCTTTGGTTACTCTATCGGTACCTCTGCTGGTAGCTAGCAAAATCCCACACATATGAGAGCCCAACTACCCTCGACACAATTTGCAGCTCGAACTTCGTTTTCTTTCCGCCCAAAAACCGCCGATCGAGAACTGGCCGGTTTAAGTCGCGCTCACTCTCTTCTCACTGGTCACATGCCGGTTTCTATGGTCTAGAGACAACTACTAAATATAATCAAAGTCGTGGGTCATCGAAGGCACACACTCAATATTAAAAATAAAAACAGAAATGTGATACCCATTTTTGTGGCTTCTGAAAAGCCGCAAATACGTTGATTGGAGAAACAAAAAGTTGCACAGTCACGTGACTTCTGACAACTCTCTTCTCCTCTATATTTCTTCTTTTTCCCCAGTCCAACTACAGTTTCAGACTGTAGCGTTTTTTTTTTTACTTACTAAACATCTACGTGGCACTGTAGCAAAATATTGATGGGATAGTCTTCATGATACCATAATGAATCGCCTGGCAAAAAACCAAACAAAATATTTTAAGGAATGTCAGTGTCCCTTTTAAGCCATCTTTTTTCGCTTTCATTGCCCCGATTCATTTGGCCACTAGCTGCAGCTTTGTATTCCTCCTTTCCCGAACTTCGCGTGACTTGCCTTCACCTTGAATCAAACACCGTCTGAAAAAGTCACGAGAAGAAAAGTATTCTTACTGCATCACATGCGCACGCAGGTCAACCTACGAAGATTCGGAGACGTATGCTGCGCTGAGGGGCGTGGTGCAGACTCGCGGTGTTTGCCTGTGGCTGACCGCGATCCGTTCGAGGAAACCGAAACTAAAATCTTGGTTGGCAAGTGTTGCCCAAAATGCACCTGGAGCCGCTAGGGGCGCCTCGGTTTCGCACATTGTTTATTTGTGGTTTGAATTCTGTTTCAAAGAAGCTGCATTCAAGAAAATAATTTTTGTTGACATATTCCAAAGCGATCCAATTATCAACTTCGGTATCATCAAATATCCGTAGTTTCAAAGAACTACTATTGAAAACAAAAGTGTTCTGGCACTTCAAAACGAGGCTAATATGGTGATTTTGTTCTTCAAAGAAAACCAGCATATATGTTCTTCATGTTAATAAACATTCTTTTAGATGAAATTTTACTCAGAATGAAACATGGAAATGCATCTCATGTGCTCTCAAGCTCAAAGGATTGTCATAAGTTTAAGAAGATAAAAGAAGAAATGAATATTAAGGTAAAAACCTGGAGCAATATTCCTACCCTCTTCCATTATCTCGCTTTAAATGTAAACTAAATTATACAGGTACTTTCTTTTTACGTACACCAAAGTTTATAAAATGTGTTGCTTTAGGACACTTAATTTTGCTATTAGCCTACCCGACTTCGCGGCCACTCGTAACATGGTTGCTTGCGCTGTTATCATACAAATTAACAAATATGTTTAATTAACTTTTTAATTGGTGACTTTAGGGGACACGTCGCATTTACGAAATTGAAGCCCAATCTTCATACTGTATGTTTCAATCACACAATGCTATAAAAAATGGGCATCTCCGGCTAATTGTTCTTACTTCTACAGACTATTTTACGACAAAACTCATAGAGGAAAAAGCGACAGTTGCGTCGATATTTCAGCCCTCACTTAGCGTCACAGCAAACGCGTCATCTGTGACGCGTGCAACCCTGCCGGCATTATCGCAATATGTTTCTTCCTCTACTAGTCTTTTTTTGTAACAGCTTTTATTTTATCAATGAAATGATAGGCTTCCCGTCGGAAGAGAAGGAAATTACACAGCACGGTTATTTCCCAGCGTAAAACGTCAAGATTAACAGTTGCCACCGCAAGATGCAAAAACGTAAGACGGCGTCATCCGCGTCACAGATGACGTCGTTACTGTGACGCCAAGCGAGGGCGAAGATGTCGACGCCACTGTCCTCCTTTGTTTCATTAGTTTCAGTTTGAAACAGATTGCAGGAGTCAAATAATTTAGCCCGGTAGTGCCCAATTATTTTTGTGCGTTTATATTATCGTGCGATTGGAACATGCAGTACTGAGATTGGGCTTCAATTGTGTGAATGCAACACGTCCTCTAAAGTCGCTAATTTGAAAGTTGTTTTTAAAATATGTATGTTTTGATTAGAAGGCTACCAGCACAAAATCAGAGTGGCCGGAAAGTCGGGTGAGCAAATGGCCAAATTAAAAGTTTACAAAAGCAGCTCCCTTGTTTTTGATGAGGCTGCAAATAATAACGAAGGCACCCTGTATAATAATTCATAATGAAAAGAACCGATCCGCCTGGGTAGCTCTGAGGCAAAGCGCCAGCCTATAGATCCACCAGGTTGCGGGTTCGAATCCCGGCCGAGGTGCCCGCAATCTGACGGAGGCTTATTAGGGAAGAGTCACCGTGTAACCGAGCTTTCGGTTTCACGGCAAAAGATCCCCAGGTGGTCGAAATTAATCCTCAGTCCTCCGCTGGGTTGCCGGATCCCGCCGTGGTTCGCACGTAAATCCGCCTGAGTTTGAAAAAGCACAGTGTACAACTATTTTGCAGCAGTACTTTTGCGACACTCGACAGAAATCAGCATACGTAAGATACGTGTTTGGTTCTCTCCACCCAGGCTCATAGCGCGACTGTCGACGAGAACGCCATTGGTTGTCACTCGCATGAATGTTCACGCAAGCCAATTGGAGTGAGGCGCTATCGCGAAGAGCCCTGCTCTCTCGTGTCTTTGTCGTGTGACGCTGATTTTTTTTTCCTTATTCTTTCTTTTATTTACTTTTGATTCTCTTTTATGCCGTGGCACTTTTTAATGCCGTTTCTGTTTGTTTTCGGCTTTTTATACATAGCCGACCCTATCCCGTCTTTTACATTAAAAACGTTCGAAACGAGGTACTCATTTATTGATCGGGGTGTAGAGCCCCTGTACTAGAGCCTTTACGCACCCATGACAATATGGTGACGTCAGGAAAGAAATATTTATTTATGCGAAAGCATTAACTGTCTCATGGAGCGAGCTGACGTCATCAGTCTGAAGCGCGAAAGCGCCAGATAGTTTCCTTCGGTTCCATTGGCTGGCGCGCGTCGACGGGGCTCCTAATGGCCGCTGCGCTCGTCAGTTTCCACGACCGCTCACCCCAGGGCGCTGCGTGTCCAGCAGCGCGGAGCGTCCAAGGTCACCAGGGGAGCACACTCGCCGACCGGGGACGAAAAGTACGCAGCAGACGAAAAAGGGAGGGGACGGGAGCGGCTTGCATGCTTTCGCATTCACAACTCACAAGGAATCCTTAGGTGTACTTCGGTCTTTTGATACCTATATTTACATGACAAAATAATCAGGTACTTTGAATACCAAATAACAAATAAAATGTCAAATAAGTTGATTTTAAATTTCGTAAACCGGCTTCTTTAAAGAATTAAGAATACAAGCATAACAAAAGTCATTCGCGATCCATCCAGTTAATAACAAGGGAACAAAATACATTTAATTTGGGAAACTAATCAGCTGATGGAACATAGTGTACTTTTCCTATCCTGAGTAAGGCATCCTCACTTACTAAGCACGCCTTTAGAGCATTTTCGTCGTAGGAAAGTCCGAAGGATGCACGTCCACGTCAGAGTTTAAAACCTTGAATGAGAAGGAGTTCCAGGAAGTGCCACTGACTGACGTCAAGAAAGAACTGGCCGCTCTGATTTACACATCGGGTACCACCGGTATCTCCAAAGTTGTTGAAGCAACCCAGTACAGCTTCGTGACCGCCTTACAGCCCTCCAGGTATGATGTTTTAATATATATTATGAGTTCATGATCCGTTCATATTAAAAAAAACAGTTTTATACCTGATTATTATTGCGGAGTTCAGTAGCATTTTCCCGGCCTTTTGTACAGGGTATACGCTATTTGAACTGTACCTATTTAAAGCGTCGCGTATAGTTGTATTTCTCATCAAAACTACAATTGATAGGAAATTGGTATATCTCTCACAAGTTTTTCTCGTTGCGAGTTTAAATGCTTATAGTACGTATCATACTGTGCAGCATCCGGCAGTTTGACGTCAATAACAATATTTGTGCGAGCAAAATACGCTATAGTGTCGTCACGTCACGTGACGCGATCGCCTTCTGCTAAAATTGGTAGGACATAAGCCTGCTAAATTTAGCAGATGACGTAACTTCCGTGTTTGAATTTTGTGTCGGTCTCGTATGGCAATATTTTAATGTAAATTAAGGATTAAAATACCGAGTTGATGCCTTAGAACATCACCATACTCCATTAAAAGTGGCAATCTGTACTAGTGTTTTCATGATCACGTGTGTAAACAACAAAAAACAAACGCAATGACAGAAAAAGAGCACCTCGTTTGTCGACATTCCTGTCCGTGTTTTCTTTTTTTGGTACTTTTGTGATTTTACTTTACATTTTGAATATCTGCTCAGAGACCTAGACGGCGGACGCGACGGCGGCGCCCCCTACAGATCTTTGGCGGTCCAAGTAAACTTTTGAAGTTTGGTTCCATCGCCGTGAACCGACGGGCGGCACTGCAGTCGCGTTCTGCACCTAAGGAACCTAGATTTAAGAAAGGTAGCAGCTTAAGTCAACGAAAGAATATGCAATTCAATGGCGGATAGGACGCCTGTGCGCATGCGTGCAGGGTCAAGTGGCGGAGAAGATGGCGGGCGGAGATGCGGAGTCGCTCGCAGACGATCGACGACTTCGCCTCCTCTTTGCATCTGGAATTGAAAACACGGTCCATAAACCACGCTGCTCCGATCGGGCAGTTGAAAGCACTCTCAAATCTAGGCACACCATACGCATTTGCTTTTGGTCGCGTCCATATAGCGAGTGCATGGGGAGGTTTTTATGAAGTGCACAGCAGTGCTTTCATTTTGAGAGATTTAAATTCGCAACCACCAATCATGCTATTAGTGATAAAGGTTTTATTCCTGCTTATCTTTGGTCCGGCGAAGAGGAACCTGCGCTATCGTTTAGAACGCAGAAGAACCCGCGCGTCCCGTGCAAGGTTTTCACCAAATGGCAAAGAACGCGCGTCGGAGGTGGAGCTTTCATTCTTAACCTGTCACAGACTGTAGATGCGGAACGCGGACCTGACTACCATAAGCACTTGCTCTATTTTTTATATGTGTTTGTTTTCTTTGTCAGGTTAGACCTAACTTTCGACGAGACTGACATCATCGCGACGTGGGGACCGATAACGTTTAACTTCGGCTTCCGCTATTACCTGAGCATCGTGTGCTCCGGTTCCACCGCCGTTGTTCTTTCACGGGACACGCCTGTAGAGGAAATGGTCGACACTCTGCGTAAGCACGAGGTACAGGCATTTTCAAAACTATTCAACTAACTTACCAAATTTCTTAACCAGACTTAAAAAATGAAACTAATTCATAGCTGAACTTAGCATGGGTAAATGATTCTTAACTAGTTCTTAACTGAACTTAATACGCAACTCATTCTTAACCGAACCAAAATAATGTAACTAATTTTTAAATTACTGAAAATGCGACGCATTCTTCTCCGAGCAAAACTAACGTGACAAGTTCTTAAATGAACTAACCTTTTTAAGCTGAATGCGGGTTGACACACTTGTGAACGCTTACGATCCTGTGTCTTAAAACCTCGTAAAATCTTTTACGACAACGACGACGACGACAACGACGACGACGACTATGATGATGATGATCTTGCGGATATTTTCCTTTGTAATGGTCGGGCTCTAACTGAGTATGTGCCCAAGCCTTGGTCAAGAGATAACACTGGAGCCGTCTATCCAGTAGCCGTGTAAGTTAGAACAGTTGGCATTTCTGTATAGTTCCTTCTTTTTTTCGCATAATACTTTCTATCTTGGTTTGAAAAACTTGTGACAATGTTATTAGCGACCAATTCTCATAAATAATACGTATAGGGTGTCACCAAAAAAAAATGTACATATTCTTTTTGCCGCAAAAATAAACTAGGCATCGCCGAACGCTCATTCTCCACCCAAAGGTCGCCCTAGAGGTCACTACCAGATGCCAAAGTTTCAGCCCGAAGTGATGTTCTGAAAATTTCAATGGGCAAATGGCGGCCGACGGAGTTTTCAAATACATGGGGCTCTATGGCACCAGAAACCGAAAACGGGCGAAAATGGGCTTCCATTTTCCAATTTAAATTTTCAGAAAATCACTTATAACTTTTGAATAAGGTATCGGATCGGGCTGAAACTTTGGCATCTAGTTTTGACCTCTAGCGCTATCTTTGGGCGGAGAGTGAGCGTTCGGCGATGCCTAGTTTGTTTTTGCGGTAAAAAAGAATGTGTAATTTTTTTTTGGTGACACCCTGTACATTTGAAGTCGCAGATATCGCAAAAGCTTCGCGCTAGTGAAATGCGAGTTCCACGATCACTTCGTAGAATGCGCCAGATTGCCAGCTTGTTATCTAGAGAGCCAAGAGTCTAAAAAGCGGGTTCAACCGAAACCATGCGGAGCGTTTGCAATTTACTGTCAAACGCCTCTCGCGAAGAATAATCAGAAATGCGCATGCGCTACGTTTTCACTTGCTAAGGAGGAAAGCAGGCGGAAAGGCGGTGACGTTCGCAGACGATCCAGGCTTTCGGCACCTCCTCGCAGATCGTGATTGCAAACTCGGCCCATAACTCACGTGACTCCGATCGAACAGTTGAAGACTCTCTGTAGTGCAGGCTCTCTAGTGTTCTCTCGTCCTAAGAGATCACACGAACTCGGTCGTAAGCAAACGCAAGTGTGTTAACGGGCACTTAGCCAACCAATTTTCTGTGATGTCACGCTTCCCTTGGCATGTACCGCAAATCCTCTAACTTCTGTTTTGTGATCCTATCCAGGTCACCACTCTTTCCGGACCAGTCGTGGTACTGCAGCAGCTCGTTAAAGAATTGGAAAGAACAAGCGGGAGGCTCGACAGCGTGACCAAGGTGGAGGCGTTCGGCGTCCTTCTCTCGAAACAGGCGGCCAGGGAAATTCTTTCCGCATTCAATTTGAAAGGGTTAAGGAACTCCTATGGGGCCACGGACGGAGGAGGCATGATCTGCACCACCTTGAAAAAGAAGATCGCTTGCGACACCATTGGGTTTCCTGTGCCCATGACTCAAATAAAGGTAACAGATTTTCTTCGTTTACCTTCATTGCCGCATATTTTTGTTTTTCCAGTTCAAAACATTTTTTATACGCTAAAAAGCATGCGACGACGTCGCTGGATCCGGCCAATAAAACGGAAAAAACAGAGAGAGAGAGAGAGAGAGAGAAGAGCGGGAGAGATAGAGGCAGAAAATCTAATGGGCTAGAGATTCGTTAGGCTGGAAGGCGGGAAACCGAGGGAGAGGAGGAAATGGAAGCGTGCGGTGACGTCAGAGTGGTGAGATCTGATTGGAAGGAATAGTGGGTAGACGCAAAGCCTGTGTCTATACACACCGTTCTCCCTTCAATCATAGCAAACACGTGCGTCGTCTGCCTGCTTCACAGGGCCTGGTGTTCGAACGCCGGTGGCCTGCGTTCGACGTTTGAACATTGAGTATAGAGATAGCGGTAGCGAGACTCTGCGTCGTTCGTCAAGAATGCCTTAGGCAAATCGCGTTCTGATCAAGTGCATGGGAGGGTGACCACCAATCATCCCAAACAGAGATCGGTGTTTTGACGTCATCGCGCTGTCCTCTCCTCCGCGCTCTAATTTGCTCTCCATATACGGATCGCCAGTTCGTCTGTTCCTTTTGCAGGGGTTGTGGTGACATCAGATTGCAGTCATCCAATTGACTATGATTGAAGGATAGTGAGTAGACATTAAAGCAAGCTGCCTTGAGGTCTACCCCATATCCTTCGATAAGAGCCAATCAGAGCTCGGCGTTCCGATATCACCACAACCTCTGCAAATCAAGCAGACGAACTTGCGTTCCGTATATGGAGAGCAACTTAGAGTGGGGAGGAGAGGACAGCGTGGTGAGCTAGGGAAGCAGAGGGCGAGGAGAGGTACGCAAGAGAACCGCCGGTGCACCTAGCTGTGAAAGAGTTTGCTTTTTTGTGTCGGGAACCTGATTAGGTGCAAAAATGTAATGAGTGTGTTTTCAATAAACAGTCAGTTGCAAGTAGCGCTCGGTCCTGTCCGTTTTTTCTTGTGTCCCCGTATTTTTGAGGCGTCTTCCTAGTTAAACATGTACTAACTAGCGCACTTAGCGATTATACTGCAGTAGAAAACATATGTACAGTGCTCATCAAACCTACACAGAACACTCAAACTATGTGTTTTCTGATGGTAGCTATATCCTGAATTTTAAGTGGAAGTAGAAACAAAACTGAAAAAAATCAGCAGAACCCATCCTTTGGGAATGATTATCTACGTTAATGCGAATAGCATCAAACGGTGCGGAGTTATGCGCGTTCGTCAGGTGGCCGGCACACTCTAGATACGCCAGCCCACTCTTGAGGCGATTCTAAATTTGTTGACACTTTCACAGCCCTGCGCACGATCTCCGCAGCCCAGCACGTGCGTTTGTGTCACTTAGGAAGGCGAGCAAAGCACGCGCCATACGCACAAACACTCAAAATGGTACCGACCAGACTTTCTGGCGTCTCAGCTAGTCTCAACCAACGGTACTCTAAACGGTTGTTTATATCTGTACCATAGGACGCGCTTTACAGCGCTGTCACAGCTACCGGTGCGCGCGCGTTCCATGCACGAGGGCTCATTCCGCTCTCGTGAGGCTGAGCACGGCCGCTACATCACCCTCTCCCGAGCGCGGGAGAGGGTGAGCGCGGGAGAGGGTGAGGGAGATGGAACGCGCGCGCACCGGTAGCTGTGACAGCGCTGTAAAGCGCGTCCTATGGTAAAGATATAAACAACCGTTTAGAGTGCGTTGAATGACTGCCTTCATAGCTCTGTGGTTAGCGCGTCTGCCTGCTGATCAAAGGGTCAACGGCTCGAATCTCAGCCAGCGTCGGTCTTTTTTATTTATTTATCGACCCGCGGTGTAAGAGGTTCGATAGCCAGATAGATAGATAGATAGATACATAGGCGAAAAGTGCGTGAAGTATCCAAAGAATGCTATTCGCATTAATAAAGTTATCTCCAACCTGTGCCACTCGAGGTATAACAGTCTAAGCCAATTGGAAAAAATTAAAAATAGCTAAATCGCTTTTCTTTTTTGTATATAAATGCCAATTTGAAAAAGGGAGAAGCGTTGCCACCCATTGGAACGAGCCATATCCTGGAGGAAGCTCAACAACGGCTTTTTGACATAGCATTTGAGATGGTTTGTTAAATTCTACGCCACGAAGCCGTTGCTCAGCTGCCGCCAGGATATCGCTGCCACGAGACAAGAAAGAGTTCGCGCGTTCCGTGTAACTTTGGTGAGCACTCTACTCAACTTCATACTTCACATAAAGGTAGACACGCCGTCCACTTGGCACCGGACTAAATATAAATGTAACTGAATACTACTGATAACGTAGGGAGACTCCTTGTGTGCTGCGTATCTCCCAAGATCAGACACGGCAGGGATAGGTCTCGTTTCACCTTAACTCGATACGCAGCTGACGCTACGAGCCGGTGGCCCCAATCAGAGAGCGTGAAAAGCGCCCATCATGGTGTGTATCATGTTTACGTGCGTGTTCTATCATCGCTGAACCAATCATAAACAGGAAAGGCCCAGTGGCTTGAACTTTTGACGCTGCTTTATTGGTACCTTCAGCTGGTGGCATTGGCTGCGTCTGAACTAAAAGAGGCTAGAACACGAGCATTAAACGGATAGATTATTCTCGAAATGGAACACCCATAGGCCATTGAAAATGGGCGCCAAGTTTTGCAATTTTCGGATCTCTAGGAATCGCAATATTCAATTTACGAATTTTTAATTATTTCAATTTGACGACCAGGCCACACTGTCTGTCAGTGTTAGTTGATTCAATGGGACTAGTGCTAGTAAATGCTCAAGTAAAACTTGACAGAAAAGTAACGTTAGAACGAAACAACTCACACGCAAACATAGACTACGGCCTCATGTCCCACAAACTTGTAGACAGCTAGGTTAGGAGGTATGGAAGTAACTAAGGAACGTACAAAAAGCTTAAAGAGTGACCGCAAAGAAATTAAGATTAAATTTGGCTCATGCGAACCAGAACAGCAAGCTCAGGAACAAGAGGGTAAGCCGAAACTAAGTGAAGCTAAAATACAGGAAGAATCTAAAAGTATTCAGAACATAGCATCGGAACAACCAGAAAGAAAATAGACGTTTGAGAGTCTAATAGGAACCTTTAAAAGAAAATGAGAGATGCATCGAATTCAACAACGGGGAAAGCAAAAACGAAGACACAAATCAAAATGCTGGTGGGATAAGGAGGTCAAATGAGTTGTATTGCGGGATTAAGAGGCATCTAGGGAGCATAGCTGGGCAAAGAAAAGAGGAGCCCTGACAGCTGAAGTAGCATCAAAATGGAAAAGATTCCAAGGGCAGAAAAAAGAGGCATCAGCTTTAATACAGGCCAAAATGTAGAGTACAGGAGTCCAGTGGATGACGGAAATAAATAAAAAAAGACAGGAATGCAGCAAAAATGTTTTGGGGGCACATTAAAGCACTGGAGAGAAAGTTGGAGGTTTTGTAACACATGGTGACCACAGGAGGGGAGAAGAGTAGAGGGAGAAAAGGCACTGCAATATACCAGGCATACAATCAAAGATGCTTTCTCCCAGCTTGAGCAAAGGGGGACAGTGGATAGCTCTGACAGTAGCAGGTAGAGGAAGAGCAGAAATGTGCAACAATGAAGACGACCACAAGAGAATGGTACTATCGCGGACAATATGAGCTGAAACAGCGCTCCGGCCGGCGCACGGTACTACCTGCGCCGCCTGTCGCCTTGCTCCGCACACAGCACACCCTGAGGCCGGGATAAATTCTCACCTGCGCTCACTGCGCCGCTGCACTCTTCCGGCCGTCTGCTAGCGAGACGGCGGGTGCGACAGCGGGCATGTATGTGGTAGGGCAGCAGGGGGGGGGGGGGATCAAGAAATTACACTTGTCGTCCCTCTTTGGGAACTGATTTACTTCATTCTATCGTGTAGAACCACGAAGAAAAAAATGACTGGTGAAGGAAAAATGTCCAAGTATCTTATATTGCAGCTGTGATTATCGTTTTTTTGAAGTCATATCAAAGAACGTTGTAGGTTTTTTCTTTCTTCTTTTTACAAAGTGCATGCACAAAGTAGGACATCGTAAAATAAAGGCCAAAAATACGGGAGTTAGGCCGGCTTCAAGGTATTTAATTTTTTTTTAATTTGAGCACAGCCGTATAAAAAAGAAACAACGGTATCCATTTTCATACATGTTATTGAGGAGGTTTTGTAACCTTGATTGGTATGAAAAAGTTCAAAAATAATATTTCTTTGTTACTAAGCCCACGTGTTTGTTTCAAACAAAACAGATGCTGACAAGACACAAGTGTTTTATTTACGAATTCCTAGTCTTAATAAAGTGCAACAAACAGTCATATGTATGCCAGAAGAAGGAGCTTGAAAGTTCATCAAAATGATATTCGCAGAGGACAGTGTCAGACACAAAAGATTAATAGTTGGCGTGGAAGTTCAACTGCACTATACAAGAAGATCTGGATCAAGGATGCACCACTCAAAAGTATGCGCCGGTTAACGGCGTGAAACAGTGCGTCGCAATCGTAGCAGTAAGCTTTGTTCCAACCGGCAGAGGTCCGGTTCGGGGGGCCTGAGGCGCAGTAAAACCTACCAAAGAAGTTAATACCGCGTCCACGGCCAAGAGTCTGGCTCGGCCCGAAGCACCTCCAATTCACCTCTCGCCGCTTCTCACAATTCGTCGGCAGTGGCCTCGTGGATGGGACGCCGTGACATGGCGACCTTGATGCGCCTCCAAACGTGTTCGATGATATTCAAATCGGCTCCTTTTGGGGACCAAGGCAGCTGCGTCAGGCAACGCTCCTCGAGGAGATACGAGCGTGACAGCGCATTTTCCACTTCGGCGCTTTCTTGAAATGCATTGAAATGCATGATAGTTGAAAGCGTGAACATTGGGCTGCACTGCACAGGCATCGTGATGGTGGTTCTGTCGACCAATATTTTCGCTAGCAGACGGCCGGAAGGGCGTAGCGGCGCAGTGAGCACAAGTGAGAAGTTATCTCGGCCTCAGGGTGCACCGTGTTTACGGAGCGATGCGACAGGCGGCGCAGGTGGTACCATGCACAGGCCGGAGCGCTGTTTTAGCTCACATTGTTCGCGATAGTACAAGGCAGTAAGTAATGTTACAGCAGGTAAAGCGACAGGTCCGGACGATATGCCCACACAACTAGTAAATACATCAGACAAAACATGGTCAATTGGAGTGACGGTATGTGCTTAATCAATTATTAATGGGAGGAAAAACACCCAATTATTATAAATTAAGTAAAATGAGACTAATATATAAAGGCAGAGGAAACAAAGACAACATTGAGTCATATTACCCGGTAATGGTAACTTCAGTTATGTACAGGTTAGCTATGCAGATAGTAAAGAGGATAATGGAGGAATGTACAGAACCTATGCAAATACCGCCTGAGCTCCAAAATGGATTCCAAAGAAATAGAAGACTGGAAGATAACATATTCGTCCCTACTCAATGTATAGAAATAACAATGAAGGACCAAACTCCTTTATGGTTAGCTTGTTTGAACATCGAGGGAGCGTACTATAATGCGAGCAAGGAAAAACTCTCTGGTCAGATGAAGGAGTGTAATTTAGATAAAAAAGTTATGTTAGGTTTCTTCAGCAGCTCTACACAGGAAATAAGGTAGTCATATATGGGCCACCAACTAGCCCGAATTTCAACACAGCTCTCCGTCTGTGTACATCTTCTCTGTCCTGTGTCCTTGTTCGCACTGCTTTGCCGGGAAACATGCTTCCCCAACTAGGCCAAATTTCAAATTTTTATAAGGTAGTTATAACATGGCAAGCATAAACTACACAACCCGATGCAAAAAAGAGGGCTCAGGCAGGACTCTCCAATGTCACCTCTGCTTTTCATGATATCTCTCAGTGAAATAAAAAAGAAGGAATTAGAGCAGAGTAACTTGGGTTTTGATGTGAGTTATATGGAAGGAGGGAGAAATGTAATACAGGTAATACCGGGAGTGATGTATGCGAACGACATAGCTAGTACTCATGGCAAATAACTAGGGTATATTATAGAAACTAGTTGGAATATGCGGAGAGGAAGGGGACACCTTGGGCATGAATTTTAGTAGAGACAAGTCTGGGGTAATAGTGTTTAACGATGAAAAGAGGGAACCCCTGGAAATACAAGACATTGTAATAGACCATGTAGGAAAATATAAATATCTGGGAGTCTGGTTCAATGAGGAAATAAAATATCTAGAGGGACGCGAGGAAAATATAATTAGAAAAGGGATATAAAATTCATCTGCCATAGTGTTAAAGGAATTATAAAACTACAATAGATATGAACTGGTCAGAGGTATATGAAAAGGAGTAATGGTATCAGGACTGTCTTCTGGCAGTGGGGTACTATGCAAGCAATCAGAGGTTCAGTCAGAATTAGAAATTCGACAAAGAAACGTAGCCAAATTGGCACTGAGGGCACATGGAAAAGCACCAATTGAGGGAGTGCAGGGGGACATGGGCTGGTCGTCTTTTGAGAGAAGGGAGGCAATAGACCGATCTCACCAGCCAGTTTGACTACGCCACCGGTGCCGCAACTCATCAAGAGAACTTTATAGTCTTTCTGCACGAGCGCAATGACCTTGCTGGAGCTCTGCGCTTGTAGAGCACGCGACAACACATGCTCTCGCATGCACTGACGTCTGCCGCCCCTTTCAGAAAAAAAAATTTTAACACGCGTCTTTACAGTCGTTCAAGATGGGTACACTGAGACACATTTTCAATCACAGCTTTCAAAACAAATGTCCAGGGTGATTCAGAGGGTACTGGGACGGGTTTCGTGATCGCCCCCCCCCTGCTGGAAATAAAATAGCGTTATCCTGGAACGCGAGAAAAGTCCGTTACGAAAGTCGCGATCAGTCCGGACGTGGCTGAGAAAAGCCGAAGGCACACCGCTAATACGTTAGTCTGCAGTCACTGTCAGAGACGTGTTCCTTGGTTGTACAACGGTCTTCTCATATTGGTCATGCATGGATGGATGAATGGTAATTGCTGTACCCTTTGTAACAGGCGGTAGCTTGCGCCACCTAGGCTCAGTCTAAAAAGACAAACATATGATTCCTTCTCTTATAAGGTAATTTTTTTCTCCCTCACTGTAACGAGGCAGTCTGCCATGTCCACAGAAACTGTCTGCAAACATGTTTGAAGCATACATGATAATGAACAGGGTTGGGAAGTACTTCAAGTTCATTGTACTTAAAGTACTACTTCAAGTAGGCTTAGGACACTTGTACTTTACTCGAAGCATGTTATCTGAGTATGTGCATGTACTTTACTTCAAATATTTTTTTCTGGTACTTTCCGAGGAAAGTACAATTTCCTACCTCAATGTACGTTTTCCAAATTTTGTTTTGTTAAATTTGTATCACGAAATGATTCTTTCTCAACTCCGAAGAAATACTGGGAGGGATATTCTACTGTCACCAGAGACGTGAGCAGACGATGCATCACTCCGCTTATTCAGGGGCGGCTTCCCCGTAGCTTTTTGAACTCTGGCTACTTCTCGGTCGGCCAGCACAAGCGAGGAGGTTTAAAATATTAGGAGAGCAAAATTAATCATAATCTAGCACCTGAAACTGTGGTGCGGAACAATTAAACTTTCAAGTCGAAGAAAAAGACAACAGAGGAGAACGTCACAATGTTTTGAGACATTCTCTTTTTTCTTGTTGTTTCCTTCGACTTGAAAGTTCCTTAATTTTTCGCACCGCCATCTCAGGTCTCACATTATGATTGATTATCCCCAACTTACTTTCACACTAACTGTTTTTGTAGTTGTTTTTTTCATTAAAGAGAGGACATTCCTTTCTGAGAGGATTGCTTGCGGAAGCTACGGGGCTGACGTCATGCTCTCTCCTAGTACAAGCGGCGCCAAATTGAGACGAGGGACTTCTGAATTTGGCTTCATTCCTGAAAATAACTACTCTGTGGCCATTTGACTTTATCAAATATTTGCTGCTGGTTATCTAAATAGGTCATGCACCCCTGATTTTCCCTGGGCGATGCATACCAGCTATAAATCATAGGCGAATTACTTAAAGGACATCATGAACGATTGTGTTAAAATATTTGTACTTTACTTTGAAAGTACATTGTATTTATAGTACTTTGCTTCAAGTACATTGCACCCAGTGTACTTGCTACTTTACTAAAGTACATCACGTCTCATTTACTTTGTACTTTTCTTGAAGTACCCTTTAGATGTATCTTTACCCAACACTGATAATGAAGCACACATGTTTCGAAGGTGATTGAAGCTGTCCGCATATTATTCTGTCATCATGTTTGGAGAGAAACACTGTGTTTTTTGACATGTGACATGTGACATGCTGCAGGCTCTGCGACTTCCAAACTCTATCGGTAGGATTAAGACACGTCTAAATACTTTTTTTTCGCGCTTCCACATGTGAGGTGGGAGCGGAGTATGAAGGCCCGTCTGCAAGCGCGCATTTGCTTCATACCGAGTTTCTTTCGAGCTTTTGCAAGGAGGGAAGAAACTGCCACACTGGCGTCATCTATGCTGTGACCCTGGAACTGCATTTCATGGCAGCGGAAGTTTCGCTGCATTTGTGAGATCAAGTTTACGTACGTTTTTATAAAAGAAAATGTCACACTGACTTTTTGTTTCCGACACGATGTTAGGTTGTTGACACGGAGACAGGAAGAGTGCTCGGGCCAGGAGAAAGAGGGCAATTGTACATCAGATCGCCAATGCTCCTGGCGAGCTTCCGCAACAACGCGGACTCCACTTCGGTTGTGTTTACCCCTGACGGCTGGATGCTATCAGGTACGATGATAAAAACTAGTTTTTTAATGAACAGTACTTATTTGACGGTCCTAGAAAACTTCCGCCCTTTGTCCTCATTTACTAACGATATTGATAGATATCTTTCTGATTGCTGACGGTTGACTTACAAGTTTTTAAGAAGCAAAGCAGTAGTACCGACTTTGAACTGACTCCATATTTTTGCATGAATTTTATGTTTATTTTTAGGCTGCCCGTGGAACATATCTCCTGTTTTTATTCAATCTCTGAATTACGTCGGCTGTGGCGGTATTTAAAATAATATTTTAAACTCTAAATTGAGCGAAATATAATATACTTTTACAAGATTGGTCCAAAAGAGCGATGTTTAGCAGTCGAGTTTATGTATAAAAAGCCAAAGAGACTTACATTAACGAGAAGCAGCCTCGGTGAGATGGTGCGTCGAAGCGATCTGGGCTCTAATTCAGAGCGGGTCTGAAATTCCGGTAACACTTTCTACAGTCATTGATAGGACAAGAACGGCAGAGTCCGTCTTTCAAACGTCCGGCCTCCAACACGTGGTGGTTGCCTTCCGCAGTGCTCTGGCTGCGCGTTCACGCTCGTGGTTCACGAGATGCCTTCGAGTTATTGAAGGCATGCAGGCAGCCCACACTGAAGGCGGAACAGCTGCAACTCCCCCTTACTGTTCTCGTTCTTTCAGTCATACCAGACCCTCAGCGGTTGCTTCTAGATTGGTGGCGATGTGCCCCTTGTCGATGCCACGCTGCGACGGGGGCGATCCCGCTCCACGTAAACTGCCTCCATGGTTTTCAAGAAATATCTAGTGACCTTAGCTCCGCGGCGTACGAAGCGCTCCCTTGCAGTTGCGGAGAAGTTTCGTGGCGAATGTCGATGACGTTCGTTTCATCAAAGAAAGAGATAAGGTCGTTCTGCGAATTATATTCGCGGATGTAGCTGAGTCTAACAAATGTTTAAAAGTTTCAGAAAAAAAATCACATAGCGTTTGTTCGTACCTCCGCCGTGATATTGGAACTCGACGTCAGCAACAATGGGCCAAGAAACTGAGGGAGAGGAGGATACGGGAGCGAACATGGACGTCAGCACGCCGAGATCTGGTTGGAATGATTAGTCGCTACACTCTAAATGCCGTAACCTTTCTGTCTACCTATAAACGCTTTTAACTTCTATATCAACGGTTACAAGCCAATTCAATAAACGTTACAAGCCTTTTTACCTTGAATAACGGTTACGGCCCAAGGTCTCGTGGAACGTAGAGGTTACTTTGCGGAGCAACGGTTGTAACCACTAATTTGTAATGTCTAAACCGAACTTGTAACCTTTACGCGCCCCAGTTCCGTGGGCGCTTCACCACGTGATTAATCACGTGACCTGTGTCTCGTCGGGAAGCCGCAGGTCGCCGCGCGTTGTGTGCTGCACGTTTGTTCCCGCGCTCGGCCATGTTGTGTTCGCGCAACGTATAGAACTTCTAAGTCTTCTTCGTTCCCCGGTTCATTTCGCGCCGTCCTGGAGGTACCGGAAGGTAAGCATGTCTGGTCATATTCATTACATAGAGCAATACCAACAGCTCGTAATCTTTTAAAGCTTGTATGATGGCTTAAGTGCGATGAAAGTGCGGGCAACGACCGGAAGGCGCGGAGCGCCAAGCTTTTGTTGACAACGCAATAACTGAGCTGTCAATAAGCGCTTAGTCGTTTGGCTGTTTCGTGGTCTGGGTATTCTTCAAGCCTTAATTGCTATGCATGTTTTGTCGTATACTCTGTAAATGTACATACACGTTTAAAAACAAGTAATGTTTTCCGTCTCACGTCCTAGGCCATAATGACATCCATGACAAACAGAGACGTGTGGGGTGTCCTACGAGGGCGGTGCAAAGAAGATTGCGAGTGCTTAGGGTACCTCGTCGAGGCTGCAACGTTCCGCACCGATTCACCTGAACTGCGCTGTGGCTACTGCGACCACGGACCAACAGCGCATGGGAAATTAAGCGCATTGGGTATGTATTCTCATCTTTTCACCGATTGCTATAATGGCAGCAAATTATGCAAGATTTCTGACTTGCTACTCTTTTCGAAAAACGGACTTGGAATGAAGATAGATAACTCACGATTCGAACCGCGTACGCGAACAGGTGTGTGCGAAGACAAGCATTTACAAGCGAAAATGAGGTAGATCGAATCGCGAACGAGAGGGAGACCACATATTTTTAACTTTGTTCAATGGAATATATTTCTGCAAGGAAAATAAAGGGTTCAGGTTCACACACTTAGGTTGTCTGCCGCGCAAATGGAGATCATTTCTGGAACTGAACTTTCAACTTTTAGACGAGTGGTGGTCCATTGTGCAGTTGTTCGATGCCTTCAGCTCTATAGGCCCATGGCTTTATTACACGTATTAAATATTACAGTCTTGATTACACGGCAGAAGCGAGAAATTCTTGGAGTTTGTTCGTGAGGTTTAAATAGAAGGATGCTCTGTGTTTGCACCAAATTTTTCGAAGTTGTGTTGGTTTTTAGCCGCTCAGTTAACTTGGCGGTCTCAGTACACACGTAAAAGAGCGAGCAGAATACTTTTATACATTATTTAAACTACCTGGGGTGTAACAGCTCATTAAACCAATCCTTATCTTTTGCAGGTGTTACTTGGTAAATTTTATTTTTAAAAAATGTGGTGGCTGCTGCTGGGAAGTGATTAGGCTCGCTTCACCGTTGGCGGCACACGATAACGATAACCGGGAAAGTAGCGACGCTGACTTAGACGTCTCGGGGTTTGCATGGCGCCGCAGCGATGTTATCACCTCGATGCAGAAGTTGTCTCCCTTTCCCTCCCTCTCGGTGTTTTGTTATCTTTTCTCTGTGGTGGTATTAGACATTAGCTGGCGCGGTCTCCCCGACTTCTGCGTAGCCCCCTTGCTTAAATAAGACGATACGCAGCGACAGCGTTAGCACCTGTAATCAGGAGTTACGTCCCTCCTATCGAGATAGTTTATCCCTTCGTCTCAGTTGCTTGTTACATTATGAGCACTTTGTGTTTCATTCAAATGTTTACCAGTAAAAAATTGCAAGCTGTTACAAATTGTGTTTACCAATGCAGCTCACATGCGAGGCCGAGCTGCGATTTGGAACCCCGATGCCGGTACTAGAGGACACCTTGAAGAAAGCAGTGGTTGCTGCGTCAGACGTTCTGGAGAAAGTGTGCACGTTCCAAGACGTCGAGAAGCAAATTCAGCCGCATGGGGCAAAGCACTTCTTGATCAGCGAGGTAAGGCAGCGTCCTGGAATTTAATGTCCCTGCTATGTGGTGTACCCAATCCATATCAGTGTACGAAAAGTGCTGCGAGCATGCAAGTAAGGGCCCGAGTCCTGGCAGTGCAGTTACTATATTTTCTCCCAAAAAAGAAGGCGCAAACTTACATGTATTTCTTTGGGGTTTATTTTACATCTTACTATCACAGACCCTGCGCTCATAGTTACAAGTCTTTTTTTGTTTGTTTTTAACACAGATGGAGGTGCCGGAAGACGTTGTTTTCAACTCGCCCCATATCTATTTCTCCTCGGAAAAGATTCTCGTCCACGGCGGCAAGCCACACGAATTGATTCGAGTCAACGGCACAACAGAAAATGCGCTGGTCATGTGCCTGGCGCTCTACTACATTAAGAACCTAAACTATCCCCAAGCCCTAGCGCAGCCGCTGATCTTCCTGCAGAAATTTTTGAGGCCTAGGGATAACGTCCCTAGGGGCCTTATGAACGGAAAGCTCAGGAGCCTGCTCGAAAAAATTAAGCAGTAATTCACAACGTGATCTTCCGAAATCAAAGCGCGAGGAGCGTATGCTTATGCAGAGCCAATAAAAAAGAGCCACGATCTTGTTCACTAACGTTATGAAAATAAAGTTCCCTATCTTTCTTTTTACACTGTGTGGTGAATGTTTTGTATTACTGGGTGGTTCTTGTACGCGCAGTGTGTATACTATGTGTAACTTTGACACAGCTTAGCTTTAAAAATGCACGCCGCCGTCGAGTAAATCTAAAGGCAAAAGGTTGTTCTGCAGGTCACGCATCTGGGCCTTTGTTGAGCACTTTGTGTTTCATTCAAATGTTTACCAGTAAAAAATTGCAAGCTGTTACAAATTGTGTTTGCCAATGTAGCTCACATGCGAGGCCGAGCTGCGATTTGGAACCCCAATGCCGGTTCCAATGCACAGGCTGAGACGCGTGTATTTAAAGCCAATGGGCTAATTATTCCACCGATGTACATGACATGCCTTTATTTGTATGCGCTGCGTGGACCGCGTACGCATAAAGGCGTGACGGGTGGAGGGGGGAGGGGCGAGGAGGAAAGGGCGTAACTTCTATGTACAGGTTTCAGCCTAACCAATATAAAGGTTACGTGCTCAGGGTTACACCGTAACCAATAAAGTAAAGGTAACAAATTTGCAATATTTTAACCTCTATTAGAGGTTACGGCATTTAGAGTGTAGCTTCATTTGTTTCCACTGAACTCGTCGAACGCTTTGGAACGCGAAACACCGGTGTCTAGAGTTTGGCTTTCGCATTCGAACGCGTTTGACGAGTGCAGCGGCATAGCCTCTTAATACTGACAAAGCCTGGCATATCGCCACGAGAAGCTGCCGCCGAAACGGAAAAGGTGGAAAGAAAAAATAACGGATGAGAGGAGAGCCACGTGGCTGTCGCCCCGCTGCGGCGAGACGCCGAAACACACTTCTCCCGAGCAAACAAGCGTGTTTCGGGTCCTCGCCGCTGCAAAAGCTGTGCGCTGACGTTCAGGTTCCCCGTGAAATGGCTTTTTGAATCTCTGTGCTACCAGATCCTCGCGTTCCAAATCTGCGACCGGGTACTCTATGGCTCCGTCGTCGAACTGCCAGGCTTTGTGAGTATAGAAAGGCTATGGCAGTGGAGACAAAGGGCTACTTACTAATCATTCTAACCAGAGCTCGACTTGCTGAAATCCGTACGCGTTTCCGTCTCGTTTTCACCCTTAGTTTTTTTCCCCGCATAGATCGAGAATATTCCCCTTCCCCCTTAGACGCGGGACTATATATATATATATATATATATATATATATATATATATATATATATATATATATATATATATATATATATATATATATATACAAAAGTAGGGTGCTCAGACACAGCAGCCTTGGGCCGATAAAAATAAAAAAAAAACTAATTTAATGGCGAAAAAAGTCACACAAGAGAAAGGTAGAAAGTGGCGAAAACAAAGTTGTATTAGTTCCCCAGAACAATCAAGGCTAGACACAAGAACACTAGATACGCGGAGAGTACACTTAAAAACAACGAAATAAAAGTCAAAGTAAAGAATTTACAAAAATATATTGTTAAATGGAAAATGGAAAAAGAAATAAAACTAAAAATAACTAAACGGCCTGGCATCCGTCGACGTTTTGACAATGGCGCTGTCTTCCCGTCCTGAGGAAGACAGTGCAACTGTCGAAACGTCGACGGACGTCAGGCCCCTTTCTTGATTTTAATTCTTGATCATATCTTCTATCTAACAAATTATTTTTGTAAATTTCTTTATTTAACTATGACTTTTGTTCCGCTACTTTTCAAGTTTCTGCAACGAAACTTTAAGCATTAAAACTGCGAGTTGGGCTAGTTGGTACTTATGCATGGTGGTAAATACGCCTAAAAACATGAACAAAGAAAGATGCACACAGGACGAGGCGTAACTTGCAACTGAACTTTACTGAAGGAAACACATAAAAAGAATAAAACCGAACATGCGCAAAGATGAGGGACATTTATTAACCACCTGGAAAGCCTGCCGTCACTGTTAAGTGACCGCACATAAGGCATTTATGATAAGGGCCCATGGCACGAATGTGTGTTTCAGTGCTCCTTCTGTTGTCTTATCCGATAAGGAGCAGTCTTTTATCGGTCACTCAACAGTGACGGCAGGCTTTCCAGGTGGTTAATGAAAGTTCATCATCTTTGCGCATGTGCAGTTTAATTCTCCTTTTTTGTGTGTTTCCTTCGGTGTTTCCTTCAGTAAAATTCACTTGCAAGTTACCGCTCGTCCTGTGTGCTTTTTTCTTTGTCCGTGTTTTTAGGCGTATTTACCACCATGAAGAAATTTAAGGTTTGTTTCCGGCTACATTATGTGTTAATTTTGAAATTGAGAAGAATATATTTGCGTTGTTACGGTGAACATAGGGTCACGGTTCTCAGGTATCAGGCAAAAAATCGCGATTCAGGAAAACCGACAGAACCAACTTTTCGACAATTTCCAGCCACACCCAGCGGCGCAAATGAGCCTTCAAATAGGTGCTGCAATTGATAAAATCGGGTCATAGCCAAGACTTCCAAATATCAACATTACGATAAATTCAGTTAAAAAAAGTTACAAGCTGAAACAGCAATTATCACGAGAAACATTGCACGCACCTTGCGAGAGTACCCCATGTTCATCGACGGTTGAGCGTTAAGTTCGGTGCGCGTTCTATTCACAAAATCTTCCGACCACAGTCGAGAGGATGGCGTTGGCGAAACGTCTTTTCGGTTTACAGACGCAACCCACTGCCGCCGGAAATCAGGGTTATGTGGAAAGTAATGGAGCTTAAAGACATTGCAGCCGCACTCGCCTTGCCGGATTCCGTTCAAGCTACATGT
Source organism: Ixodes ricinus (assembly GCA_037355805.1). Classification (NCBI taxonomy): domain Eukaryota; kingdom Metazoa; phylum Arthropoda; class Arachnida; order Ixodida; family Ixodidae; genus Ixodes; species Ixodes ricinus. The sequence continues at coordinate 138,289 of JAZHYW010009131.1, forward strand.
TTCCTCGGACAGTATTCGACGCTTTCTGTCGTTATTCAAGTACCCTATAACCGAGCAATGGTGCCCCGATGACCGGGGGACTGTATTCATCCAAGCCCAAGGCTCTTATTAAGTTTGGGAGTTTAAAACAGAGAAGAAAGTGCGAACGAAGTTCGAGCAATGCAGACACCCAACACCGGTGAACCCTCCATCCGGGACTTTCACTTTTGCTAACGTTCCAGCAAGGGGAAAGCGCCGGCAGCTCTTTCCCCTTTTTTTCTCACTCTCAAAATGGCGCTACTCACGATAAAACGGTCTATACAGACTTCGGGTTAATAAATGTTCGTTGCTATTTGGAAGTTGTTTGTAGTTGTTGTCCGTCCCTTATCTCTTCCTCATATTGCCACGCGCGTCGGCGAGCAAGCGCGTGCGTGGCCGAGTGGTTACCGCGCTTGACTTTCGTGCGGAGGACCAGGGTTCGATTCCTGGGGGCTCCGCGAATTTTGTTTATACCTTCAGTTTATTATTCTGGTGAATTCGAGAACATTATTGTTTATTCTAGGCCCGAAAGTTCTACGCGTCGAACCTTCCACGGCGATTATTCCAGAAGCCCACGCGTGTACATAAGGGGCTTCGCGTGGCGAGCCAAAGTCAGTTTCGCCCCAGCGTTCGACTCTGCTCTTTCGCCGACTTCGACGCCCGCGACGCTCTACTGTTATTTTTGTTCCTCTCTTTATTTTTAGGCACAAGTTCGCCCGATTAAACGTTTAGTTTACTCAGTTATTCACCGCCTCATCACTTGTCATTCGTGACATTTTGGTGGAGGTGCGGGGTACCGCATTTTATGCCCGTGGACCGTACCCCTCCGAAGACATCCCCGCCAAGTGAGGTGCCCAGGCCCGGAAGGGTACCCTACGCAGAAGACGCCGACACCCAAGCAAGCCGCCGTACCGAAGTCCAACTCCCGACATCCGGACCCTTGCTGCAGAAGCCGTAGAAGAAGCTCCCGACGATGACCAGCCCGCCCGTCGTCGTCCTGCCCGTCGCTCCGCGGACGCCTACTCCTTTCCTCGGCGAGACCTACCAGGACGTCGAAGACTGGATCAACCAGTACGAGCGCGTTGCTCGCCACAACGGGTGGAGTGACGAACAGCGCCTGCAGAACCTATATTTCTCGCTTGAGGGAACTGCAAGGCACTGGTTCGAAAACCACGAAGCTTCTTTGACTTCATGGGAGCTTTGCAAGAACGAGCTGACGCGAACGTTCGCCAATCAACATCGAAGAGAGAGGGCCGAAGATTTGCTGCAGTCCAGGACCCAGGGCCCCAATGAGAGCGTCACTAGTTTCGTAGAAGACGTCCTGCGCCTAAGCTCCCGCGCCGACCCTCAGGGCACCGAGGAAAAGAAGCTGCGTATTCTGATGCGCGGCGTGAAGGACGACATCTTCGGTGGACTCGTACGCAACCCACCGACGACCGTTCAAGAATTCGTCACCGAGGCGACGAACATGGAGCGTGCCGTACTTGCAAGGGCAACCCACTACCAGCGGCATCCCGGCGTAGCTGTTCCCTTGCCACCGGTATTCAACCACGGCTCCAACCTGACTGAAATTCGCGAAATAATTCGCGACGTCGTCCGAGAGAGCTCAGGAAGCTCCTGCCTGCTGCCAACCAACCTGCTTCGCTGTCAATAGCCGAAGCTGTCCGCGAAGAAGTTCAGCGGGCAATCCAACCAGAGGCTCCTGCCACTGTAGCAGCACCGGAGGAGCCCGCTGTAAGCTACGCCGCAGTGGTCCGACGAGCACCACCAACCCCGCGTCCGTACGTGCTGACTCCCCGACGTGAACCTCCAGCGCCGCAGTATTCCCGACGCCAGGAAGATCGGGCGCACGTTCGCCCAGAACAAGCTGCACCAAGAAAGACCGACGTTTGGAGGACGGCCGATCGACGCCCCTTGTGCTACCATTGCGGGGAAGCCGGCCACATTTACCGTCGATGCCCCTACCGACAACTGGGGCTGCGTGGGTTCCACCCGAACGACCCGCGCCCACGGTACGACGAACGACCTCGCGACATCGAGGAGTACCTACGACGTTCGCCATCTTCTACGCCGCCTCTCCGCCGTGAGTCCCGCTCACCGTCGCCCAGACGTCCAGCGTCTCCAGCGCCACGACCCCGCCGAGAGAGCCTAGCTGTCTCCCCTACGTCGCCGGGAAAACTAAGTGCGGCAACGCCTGGAGGTGGCGTTGCCGAAGACGACCGAAGCAAAGAGCCTCCAAGAACGACGGAGCGCTCCCACTCTTCCGACGCTACGCGTCGCAACGACGCCCCTGCAACGGTGTCCAACAACCTAAACGTCGTCATCGACGGCCACGACGCATCAGCACTCGTGGACACCGGAGCAGACTACTCAGTCTTGAGTGGGAGGCTCTCTCGCCGCCTACGAAAAGTGACAACGCCGTGGGAAGGCCCCCATATACGAACCGCCGGTGGGCACTCTCATCACACCAGTCGGGAGATGCACTGCCCGCGTCGAGATCCACGGTGAGACCTGCCCTGTGAAGTTCGTCGTTCTGCAAGACTGTGCGAGGGACATCATCCTCGGAATCAACTTTCTCTGCGAGTATGGCGCCGTCATCGACCTTGGAGCAAACCGGTTGACGCTACGAAAACCTGTTTCACCACAGGAGGAACCCCAAGCTACTTCATCCGCGGTCCGAGTCCTCGCAAGCCACGTGAACTTACCGCCGCGGTCGAGTGTTTTCGTACCCGTCGGGGTCACCGAAGCTTTCTGCGGCGAAGTTCTGCTCGAGGAAGCCTCCAGTTGCTTCTAGGAAGAGGAATCGGCGTCGCAAGAGGAGTGGCTGAACTCCAGGATGGGCGCACCGTGGTCCTCGTGACGAACTTCCGACAAGAAACGCAACACCTCACGAAAGGTGCCGCTGTGGGCCACGCCGAGGAACTTCGAAACTCCGCCGCAATCGCCGTGATCGCTGACGAATCATCGCCACGTCAGCAAGACATTGCGCCGCCAGCGCAGCTCGACATCGACCCGAAGCTTCCAGGCCCGAAACGACGACAGCTGATTGACCTCCTCGCCGAATACAGCGACTGCTTCGCGAAGTCGTCGAAGGTGCGCCAAACCGCCGTTGCGAAGCATCGCATCATTACCGAGGACGACGCGCTCCCTGTGCACCGATCGCCGTACAGAGTCTCCGTAAAAGAAAGGGAGGTCATTCAAGAGCAAGTGCAAGAAATGCTGAACGACGACATCATCCAGCCTTCGAGCAGTCCGTGGGCCTCTCCAGTCGTGCTTGTCAAGAAGAAGGACGGAACGCTTAGGTTCTGCGTGGACTACCGACAGCTGAACGCGGTAACCAAGAAAGACGTCTATCCACTCCCCCGCATCGATGACACACTAGACCGGCTGCGCCACTCCCGGTACTTTTCATCGATGGATCTGAAGAGCGGTTACTGGCAGATCGAAGTCGATGAACGGGACCGAGAGAAGACAGCTTTCGTCACGCCGGATGGACTGTACGAGTTCAGGGTGATGCCTTTCGGACTATGCACGGCGCCAGCAACTTTCCAGCGTGTCATGGACACCGTACTGGCAGGACTGAAGTGGCAGAGCTGTCTGGTCTACCTTGACAACGTCGTTGTGTTGCAAGTGACTTTGAAGAGCACTTGCGACGACTCCGAGCTGTACTCCAAGCCATACAGACTGCACGACTCACCCTTAAGCCGTCCAAGTGCCGGTTCGCCTATGACGAACTGAAGTTCCTAGGCCACGTGGTTAGTAATGACGGCGTCCGCCCAGACCCCGAGAAGACTCGCGCCGTTGCGGCATTTCCAGCGCCTTCAGACAAGAAGGCCGTGCGAAGATTCCTAGGACTTTGTGCCTACTATCGACGCTTCGTTCGGGATTTCGCAAGAATTTCCGCACCGCTCACAAAACTTACGAAGGACGCCGAGAAGTTTGAATGGGCCGAGGAGCAACAGCACGCATTCGACAAGCTGAAGCAACGACTCCAGACTCCTCCTGTTCTTGGACACTTCGATCAAGATGCGGAAACCGAGATTCATACGGACGCAAGTAACGAAGGCCTTGGCGCGGTACTGGTTCAAGTGCAAGAAGGCACCGAGCGAGTCATCGCCTACGCCAGTCGGACACTGTCCAGGGCGGAGAGAAATTACTCCACGACTGAAAAAGAATGTCTGGCGGTCGTCTGGGCCATCACGAAGTTTCGCCCGTACTTATACGGGAGCCCTTTCCGCGTTGTCACGGACCACCACTCGCTCTGCTGGCTTGCGAACCTAAAGGACCCTTCAGGACGTCTCGCTCGATGGAGCCTCCGACTGCAGGAGTTCAACATGACTGTGGTGTACAAGTCAGGCCGCAAGCACAGCGACGCCGATTGCCTGTCCAGAGCCCCTGTCGAGACATCCTCCGGTAGCAGCGACGACGATGACGACGAGTGCTTCCTAGGCGTGGTGAACACCGACGACATTGCGCGACGTCAAAGAAGCGATCCTGAGTTGCGCGCCCTAATCGAGCACCTCGAAGGACGAGGGGGTACTATCCCCCGTGTCTTCTTGAGGGCCCTGCCACCTTCGTCCTCCGACAAGGTGTGCTTTACAAGGAGAACTTCGGAGACAACAGCTCGCCATGGCTGCTGGTAATCCCTGCCGACCTTAGAGAGGAGATATTCCAAGCCTGCCACGACGACCCGACGGCTGGACACCTTGGCTACAGCAGGACGCTCGCCAGGATTCGAGAAAAGTATTACTGGCCGAGGTTACCGAAGACCGTTCACCTCTACATTCGATCATGCCACGAGTGTCAGCGACGAAAAAACCGCCGACGAAGCCGTCAGGACTTCTGCATCCGATTGCTCCCCCGTTCAGGCCGTTCCAGCAGATCGGAATGGATTTACTTGGCCCTTTCCCACCGTCAACGTCGGGAAACCGCTGGATAATCGTCGCCACAGATTATCTTACACGGTACGCCGAGACGAAAGCCCTTCCATCAGGTACGGCTGTGGAAGTCGCCAAGTTTTTCATCGAGTCCATTGTCCTCCGGCACGACGCCCCCGAAGTCCTCATTACCGACCGTGGATCGTCGTTCATGGCCCAGCTGACGCAAGATATCCTTCGTCTCAGTGGCACCGGCCACCGTCGCACCACTGCGTGCCATCCGCAGACAAATGGACTAACAGAACGGCTGAACAAAACCATCGCCGACATGATCTCAATGTATGTCGACGTAGAGCATAAGACTTGGGACGAGGTGTTACCCTACGTCACATTTGCTTACAACACGGTGGTGCAAGACACAACAGGAGTAACACCGTTTCAGCTGGTGCATGGCAGAAAAGTGTCGACCATGCTCGACGCCATGCTACCCCACGAGCCAGCTGACGATGAGATACCCGACGCCCAGGTGGTTGCTCAACGAGCCGAAGAAGTCCGCCAGCTCGCCCGACTCCGAATTCAAGACCAACAACGTGTCGACGCTGCCCGGTACAACCTTCGCCGGATCGACGTTCGCTTCAAACCCGGAGACCGTGTGTGGGTTTGGACCCCAATACGACGACGCGGTCTAAGCGAGAAACTCCTGAAGCGCTACTTCGGACCCTACAAAGTGCTTCGCTGACTTGGCGATCTGAACTACGAGGTGATGCCCGACGGAACACGGACTTCATCACGCCACCCTCCACGACCGGAAGTCGTTCACGTCGTGCGCCTCAAGCCGTACTACGCGCGATAAGACTGTGAACTGTGATCTCGTGCAACGCTTGATAGGATTGTGTTTCGGCAGCTTCCGTATTTTCTCATTCTTTTGTTTGTCTTGCTCTGCTCTGTTGCCTTTCACGTAGCATCGAGACGATGCCTTTTTAAGGGGGAGTAATGCCACGCGCGTCGGCGAGCAAGCGCGTGCGTGGCCGAGTGGTTACCGCGCTTGACTTTCATGCGGAGGCCCAGGGTTCGATTCCTGGGGGCTCCGCGAATTTTGTTTATACTTTCAGTTTATTATTCTGGTGAATTCGAGAACATTATTGTTTATTCTAGGCCCGAAAGTTCTACGCGTCGAACCTTCCACGCCGATTATTCCAGAAGCCCACGCGTGTACATAAGGGGCTTCGCGTGGCGAGCCAAAGTCAGTTTCGCCCCAGCGTTCGACTCTGCTCTTTCGCCGACTTCGACGCCCGCGACGCTCTACTGTTATTTTTGTTCCTCTCTTTATTTTTAGGCACAAGTTCGCCCGATTAAGCGTTTAGTTTACTCAGTTATTCACCGCCTCATCACTTGTTATTCGTGACAATATTCAGTACCCTTAACAACACGCTCGTCCTTCATTATAGCATCATCTATACTCACAAAGCCTGGCTGTTCAACGACAGAGCCATCGAGTGCCCGGTCGCAGATTTGGAGCGCAAGGATGGGGTAACACAGAGCGTCAAAGAGCCATTTCTCGGGGATTCTGGATGTCAACGCAGAGCTTTTGCAGCGGCGAGGACCCGAAACACACTTCGTGTCCTCGCGTCTCGCCGCAGCGTCTCGCGGCAGCGGCAAGACGCTGCGTTTCGGTGTCTCGCCGCAACGGGGCGTGAGTCACGTGGCTCTCGTCTCATCCGTTGTCTGCCGCTCCATCGTTTCCATTTCGGCGGCCGCTTCTCGTGGCGATCTGCCAGGCTTTGTAAGTACATAAGAGGCTATGCCTCTAAGTACTTACCGGTGGTATGCGTGATTGGTTTACCCGCTAATGGCCGATTCACACGTCGGACTGATCCGCGGACGGATTGATCACGTGACGACATGTCCGCGGATCGTCCGTCTCCCAAGCGCATCCACACGAGGGACACGACGAGCGGACGCCAGCGAGGACGGACCGAACCTGTTCGCCACTCCACAGTGCCGCGAAACTCCAACATCGCACCGTGGCACCGTTGTCCAAGAGAGAAGTCGACGTTTGCTACCGCCATAATGAATCGTACGCCGCTGTTACGTACAGATTGAGACAAAACACCGTGATAGGCTTCGCGCGAAGCGCCACAAGCTTTACTGACCCAAAGCATGAGAGTGACACAGGCATGGTCCTGTTCGAGAAGGGTTCCGCGTAGAGGCGACGAAGTTCTGGGCTTGCGGAGGGGCGTTCGAAGATGCCTTCACGCACTCCGCGCTCGTGCACAACACTCATGTACACCACACACAGCCACGAGAGAGGTCTTGCTCGGTGAAATCCTGATTTGGACGTGCAAGAATTATCGCGGCGTGCTAGACGAGTTTTGACGGGAGCTTCTTGACGCGGACCCGGAGGAGTACCGGAACCTGCGTCGCGTCAGCCCGACAAGTTTCTGCAGTTTCTTTCACACGTGGATCGAAGAAACGCGCGACAAAGTGAACCAGCGAACGCACAATACACAACGATGCGCCACTTTTGTTTTCATCGCCCAGAAACAAAACGAAAAAAGAGAAAATAATGTGCCGTTGCCAGACTAAACGCTTCTCAAGTCGATCTCCCGCGAAAAGTCCGCGAGTGAAAAAGGCGCTCGACTTTATCAGTCCGCGCGTCCGCGGACGGGGCGCGGATCGCAGGAATCGGTAACGTGACGGTCGCGTGCTACACGGTCCGCGGACAAAAATCGCGATTCGGTCCGTCGTGAACCGGCTTTAATGGGAGGCCCCCAAAAACAAGGAACCCCGTGACGATGCTTTTTGACGCTGATTGATGGCCTACGTCGTGTCGTAGTGGTCGGACTTAAAATAAAACGGCGTAAAGACCCCGTTGTATTGTGATGCGGTACGTGATGCCCCTGCACCATTTGATAAAAGCCACGTTGACACGAGACGTTTTACTCATTCTCACTGATGTTTTCCGTAGGTGACATCGGATACTATGACGACGCCGGTCAATTTTACATCGTGGAAAGAATGAAGGACTGCATCAACTGCATGGGATATCAGGTCTTACCAGCGGACATCGAAGCTCTTCTGCTGAGTCACGCAGACGTCTCTGAAGCAGCGGTTGCTGGCGTTCCTCATGACCAGTATAATGAAGTCGCGAAAGCCTTCGTTGTGCTCGAGCCAGCTTCGCATAACAAAGCCATGAGAGTCACGGAAAATGATCTGCAAGACTTTGTTGCAGGTATAGTGTATACTCAGTGTGAGACAAAAGCTCAAACGAGAGATCGTCAATCCCTCATTTTGTTTTCTTTCTCTTCCTTACCGTCAATGGGCTGTCGTAAAAAAATCTCGTCGTAGATTATGCTCCACCCCAGCACCTATCAATGCCGTTGTATTGGTTGAGATTGTCAAAAGACGCTAGGCGTTCATAAATGTAATGTAACAAAAAAATTTAAAGAAAAAAAACGATGAACAGTCATGGTCAAATTTAACGCCTTCACGGGAGGTGTAACACCTTCCGTTAAGGTGAAGGTTTGTGGGACATTCCGACTCTTTCTTGTCACGACTTAAGTGTTATTTGACAGCATATCCACAGCACTCCATCTGGCGTATGTGTGGAAACCATTACGACAACCAATAAATGTCTCATTCGCAAAGAAATCTCTCAGGTTGCGGCGCGGCAGGGTGTGTGGACAAAGTTGTATTACAAATAAATAGCGCGAAGGTCAAGTACACACTCCTGTACTTGACCTTCGCGCTATTTATTTGTAATGTGCATATCGAACTAGCCCACCTCAATATTTTAGACATAGTTGTACGTTACTAAATTTAGCAGTCCGGTAACTTGGAATGGTTATACGGCCACACGCCCGTGTAAAATCGACGATGAATCTTGTCAAACTTGTTTCTCTCGAGCACAGTCCATGCCCATTCATTTCATTAAACAAAACAAAAAAAGATTCAAAAGCTTAAAATTATGATCCCGGAAATGATACTGAGACCCTCGTTATGAATTGTATTCCGGTCCTTGTTTTGGATAGTATTGGGTATTATTCGGGATCCATGTTGTGGATTGTATTGCGTACTTCCTATGACTGGTGGTTTGATATTTTCGAAGAGCTCAGGTGCATCGATCTTTCGCGAAGCTTGTGGGTTTAGGTAATTGTCTTACAGTCGTATTCGGTAAGCCTGAAAGGAATCGGTCGATGCCACAAATATTATGATTCACCTCAAAGTTTACATTAAAAAAGAAGGCGGTTGGATCGAGTGAAATCAGTAAAAAATGCGGTTACTACAATGAACAAGGGGAGGGGATATTGACACGAGGCGGAGCGTCTCCTGCAGATGGTATGCTACGACAAGCTATAGTTTACGTTGTTATTTCTATGACCGAAAAATGCATTCGAAGTAATAACAAAATTGAAGAGCGCCGCCATCGAGTACGAATATTTCTCCACATTTGTTTTCAGATCGTGTTCCAGTCTACAAGCGCCTGTACGGAGGAGTAGTGTTCCTCGATTCTCTGCCAAAGACCGGCACGGGGAAGGTTCAGAAGCAAATTCTGAAGGGAACTGCCTGAATACAAAACCTACATTTGCTTCTACACACGGTACTACCTCTTCGCTTCTTCTTTTGGGTCGTCATGTCCTTGGACAGAACCTTAATGGGAACAACTAATTTGAAAGCGAAATATAAAAAATAAACATAAACGGCTGTCGTCGTCACGCAGGTTTAAGAGCGGCGTGGTATCTGTTCAGCCGCGCAATGCCCAGTTGTTACGTGATCATACGTGCCTTCATAAACAAGGACAGCTCCACGTTGTAGCTAATATCGGCAATCCAATTGAATATGTGGTCAGATGCTGTAGTCTTGCAATCATGTGTTGCAGTAAAAGAATTACCCTGCGGACAACCAGACTCTTACGCCTCCTGCACTCAAGCTTTGAACAAACTGTGGCGCCCTTATTTTGGGTAGTATACAAGCTCACCTGGTTCGGCCTCGCACTACTTGTGGCACCTTCGCCAAACTTTTTTTTTCTGTCTAGTGCTGAAGAGCGGAAAAACACTTTTCGACTTCAGAAATCGGCTAGATTCAATTCCTTGACAATCAAAAGTGCCAGAATCATGACACCACCGCTAGGTTACGCGTCTTTTATCTCTGGGTGGCGACGTCAGAATATCTAGCACTGTCCTTTATGTTTCCCTTCCTAAATACAAACGCGTGAAACGGCGTCTCTTGACTCCGACTCTTAGCGTCTTATCTTTGACCTGTACTTCAACCGCGTTTGAATTCTTGTTGTTTCTTTGTAATTTCCTTGTGTTCGCGTTCCGCACTAGGTCACGCACGTTTTTACAGTGTGACAGTTTGAGATGCTCAAGTTTGTACTACCAAAAACAAGTCCAAACAGGTCCCTTTTTGCAGCGCCCTCTGGGCAACGCAGAGGCCTATAGATAAAAGATGCCCATGTACTGTCACGCAGAAACTAAATAGCTTAGAGCGAGCGGATGTTCTGCCCCTTTCAATCAGACCACGCTGAGAATACGCGGATGATAACAGCAGTTTCTTAGCGTTGATAGGCTCCCCTGTCTGCTTCACATGGACGAGTCCTGACGTCAGCACTATACTTCGTTTCACCTTATGTTGTACCGCAGCGAAGGCTAGAAGCGCGAGCTCATAGTGGTGGCAGCCGCTCTTAAGTCACGAGAGCTTGTGCCGCCGAGATGTACCCCAGAGCAAGGAGCTCGCGCTTGTAGCCTTTCCTGCGGTACATCATAAGGTGAAACAAAGTATAGTACGAAGGAAAACCACCAGGATAGCGCTCCTCAGAAAACGCTCACTCGCTCGCTTGGAGCTATTTAGTTTCTGTGTGACTGTACAAAAAGAAGGACATACTCAAGCATAGGGTGACAGCCTTGGTTCCACGTCAATGTTTCGACGTCGCCTTAAACAGTTCTCTCCCCCACCTTTATTACCCTGCTGGCCCACAACACTACAACACCGCAAAGCACTAGAGAAAAGTGGCCTCAAACATTCCTCTTCACACCACTTTATATTACGATTTTCTCTTTCCCTCTTTCACATTCACACACACACAAGCATACGCACACACACTCACATGTGCACACTGAAACACTCATTTCACACTGAAAGACTCTCGGTGAAGCCAAGAAGCCAGCGAGTCATTAGCTCGCTACACGGTGCGAGTCACCTCCTCAATAGGCGTCATGGCGGACCTAAATAGGAGAGGCTCGAGCGCATGCACACCGAGCCGCCTGTACTGTTCTGGGGGACGTCACCACTCGGTCCGTTGGCGCGCAGTCACACATGCTGTCCTCGCCACTTGGATTAACCATGTCCGCTAGCCCTTCCTCAGAAATGCATGCGAGCAGCTCTGGTTGCTGGACTATGACTGCGAGTTCATCGTCAAGATAGTCTACGTCTGGGGCACCCCTGCCGGTTTCAGCTCCGGCCGGCTGGTCCAGGACGTCCACGGACCTGGCCCAGGACATGGTCCGCCTGGTAGTGAGCAAGAGACCTGCGGCATGTGCACACACAGGGCCGGTTCTTTTGCACTTCTGCATTGGGCATGACCACCGGATCGGCTTCGTAAGAGCCCTTTTTCGGTCCGCCTGGCGACGGAGAAGGACAGCGCACTATTGTCCCCTGCAGAAGTGTGGATGAGGCCGCTGATGGTTGTTATGGTGGTAGAGACAATGTGGATGTCCGCAGAGGAAAGGCTCAGCCCTGGATGCGGGCAGTAGGAAGAGCGTCGTGGCGCCGGCCAACGTTCAGGCCACCGAGAAGTAGAAGCCTGCTTTGGCGTCCTCTCGGCATTTGTTTATATAGCTTGTATACTAAAGAAACGATATCATAATTATTGGAACTTTGACTATTATAAAGTATCTTATTTATAAAGGCTGGACCGCATGAAATGAGTGTACTGCGATAATGCGAACTAGCGATGGATTTATTCTTGAGGTGTTCACTCCGCGGATGACGTCAGAATAATTACTGTTCACGCCACGCACAAAATAAATTGAGCGGCCGGTCGACGTTCATCAGATGCTCTACAGTGTTCTTCAATGTTCGCGACATATTCGTTTTTTGCAGTCCAGCCTAATTAATCCTCGATTGCTAAAAAAAGTTGTGAGCACAATCAATCTTGAAGGTATTTTATATGTAGAACGCGAAACCATTCACAATGAAAGGGCGAACGATCGCTTTGTCTATATCCCTCTCCAATGTGGTTCAGTGCTAATTCAAAATGTACCTAGCGCTTGTAATGCCTAATGTGGTAACGTATGCACGATGAGAGTTTACATGCAATCGAAGCAGGGTTGAAAACAAGTCATTGGCGACGAAGCTGAATAATAATTAAAAAAATGAAAGCCGATTACAACATCCTGTAACGCCGAATTAGAGCGCAGCCTTTGAGGAGGAGGAGGGAAGGGTACTGAGGGGAAGGTATGTCCCTCCTCCTCCTCCTCACGTCCTCATCCTGTCTGCTACTCCTCCCTCCGAGCGGCGTCGCCGTTGCCTTACGAGGGTCACGTGACCTCACGGGGGTCATATGACATCACCGGGGTCACGTGACTCACGGGGGTCACGTGACTCATAGAGGTCACGTGACGATGACGATGGCGATGCGGATGCCGATGACGTCAGCAGTGACGATGACGATTCGGATGCCGATGACGTCATGAGTGACGATGACGATGCCGATGACGTCATCAGTAATGTCACTGATGACGTCATCAGTGACGTCACGCGTCCCATATTGCACCGCGCGGTTACGCCGACGGCGACGCCGACGCCGCTGAAGCCGGAAACGGGCGCCTAAGAGCTGCGCTCTAAAAGGCCTTCTGTCACCGAAACAAAAGTTTGGATTGTGCTCGTTGGTCAATAATGATAAAAGGTTAAAAAGTGCAAAAACCAGGAGGACAAGTCAAAAACAAAAATGGAATTAACCGGCGGTGAGTTTCCAAGTTATTGAAGTGCCATGGTCCGGTGTCCGTCTCAAGAGTCTCAAGTATATTGAATCAAACATCGTGAAACAAGTAGGGGTCTACTTCAGAAAAAGGGGGCCTGTCGTGATATTTCGCGAATTTTTGATGGGAAAAATTCAAGCGTGTTAGTAAGTTTTCGTAATCTAGGAGGCTTAGGGCACTCGGGCTGAATTCGCTCAATAAAAATAAATAAATAAAACACTATGACCAAAATAATTTTAGCGCCACAAATGGGAGCCGTCGTTATTGTTGAACGAAAACGTTTTTGCTTGGAGAATAGGCAATAAAACGATCTCTGTTTGAAGAAGGACAATAAGCGTTGTCTAAATCAAATTTAGAAATTGATTAAAAGGGCCTTAAAAGGATATCGCAGCTCCAGAGCCTTATGCAATTCTAAAGGCAACTTTTTGGTATTTTTCTTTCAGCAACCACCGAATTGATTGATTTGGGAATGGTTTTATTAGAAAGATAATAAAACACTGAGTAATATTGTGGCGCTACAGTTCACGATCTAAGTCTAAAATTTTTTACGGAAACTTAAAGGGATACTTTAACGATATTTGAAATATACTCGTCGGGTTCAGAAATAGGTTGAATATGATCCACAATATCCGTAAATTAGAATTACACGTTTGTATTTTGAGCCTGATGGCTGTATTTATCGTTATAAACGGCTACTCTGGAAAGTGCTCGGAGAGCAGCCAGCGGAGAGCACGGCACATCCGGCGCCGTCCTGACGTCGTCTGTCTCGGGATGAGCAAAGCTGCGGCGAGGCTGGCGTCGTCAGGATGCCCTACACTCTCAGAAAAAAGGGTATCGATAGTCCTCCCTAAGGGGAGGAACGGTCTTATAACTTATGTTCCTTTAGAAAGGAAGAAACTTTCGTCCCTGAAGTAGGGGAGCAAAAGTTCCTCCGTCGCCTGCATCTCATTATGGCGGCCCCGAATCGAGCAAATCTAGCTCAATAAGGCGTAACGAGGACGCTACGTCTCTTTGTACGGGACGAGAGGAGCAGCTAATGAAAGCGCAACACGAGCTTTCCGCGAACTGTGTTTATTGCCGAAGCCAGCTTCCCCCGCAGGTAAAGAAACTTGCGTTTCAAAATGAGTTACCCAGTCTTCTCGTCGTCAGCACTGTGATGTTAAACGGAGACAACCGATACCCAGTTACTTCGCGCACTTTACGTCCTACCTTTGCTATTCCTCGAGTCACAATTAATTCGTCAACCGCAAATCACAGAGGAATGGTAAACCAATCGGCGAAACCAAAGGCGCTCTCAAAATGACAAACTCGAAGGCGCTGTTTCACGCTAACCAGAAATTATTGCGAAGCGTGAAAGAAGGTTAAATCGCTTGCCACCAGATAGTAGGGTCAAGCGGAGTAATTGCAAGTAGCTTAGGCTAGGTGGCGCTAGGTACCGCCCAATTCATCTTCTACAAAAATTATTTTTATTTGCTCACGCAACCATTGTGCTATTGTGCCACACATGCAGGCATATTGCGTATACCACGAGCATAAGCTAAACATACATCGAGCGCATACATATACACGGCACATACAAACTTCAATACAACATCACACTAACCCGATGACTACTTCGTAGCTCTGCGTTACCGTCTTTTATACTGGTTGTTTTTTGAATGTACGGAATTTCTCGAAGACTGCCTAAGCAATAAAAAATATTCCCAGCATGTTGATTTTTCTCCAGCAAAGTCATACGCTGACAGTATTTTTAACAGATCAGGGGATGAATCTGTTAGTAAAAAGTAAACGCTCGATCATGCCGTAATTATTTCAAAGCCAATAAATCAAAGAAACAATCGTACGGGTGCAGGCGAGCTGGTAAATATTAACCATGTTGAATTAACCTGAGACTGGGGTAGAGAAGAAACATCAAAACGTAGAAGGGAAAGAAAATAGACAGGACGACGTCTCAATTGAGACATCGTCCTGTCTATTTTCTTTCCCTTCTACATATTGATGTTTCTTGAGACGTCGTCCTGTCTATTTTCTTTCCCTTCAACGTTTTGATGTTTCTTCTCTACCTGAGTCTCAGATTAATTCAACATGGTCAATAAATCAAGCCGCTCCAATGCGGTTCCAAGCCATGTGCTTGCTTCCTCGCACGGCATATCGTAGCCAGTATTTCTATTGTAATGTTGGTTTTTCTATTTGTGCTGTTCGCGCACGGCTGCAATTGTCGTCTCGAATTAACCTCTGTACAGCGGATATTCACTCAGCTGGAAGTGATGCTTCCCGGGGAGAGATCGCTTTTCGATCAACTTGAATGCAGTCAAAGCCGCGTCTTCCGGCAGGTATTAAGTGTACGGAGCTACGCCGTGGCGAGCTTGAAAACTCCTAGCGCTCATCCTAGCGCGCCACTTGGAGGGCAGTTTCTCCAGGAACCGTAGTATATTTGAACAGCAAAATCAAAGATAATTTTTGTCTGTTTGTTGTTTTACTCTATCATCCTTCCTTAAAGAGACAATGAAGACATGTTTTTTTTTAAGCGGGGTTTAAACAGACAGGCTTCTTGGAAACATAGCATCCTGTCCAATTTTGTGTAGACATTTGTGACGCGTGTTTCTGTGCCTACGAAAGAACTGAAGAAACCGAAACTGAACTATCTCCTTCTCATTTCTGGGCCTCCGAAAACGGAGGTGACGTAGGGAGTGACGTCAAGTGTGAATAGTCGGCATCGGTAGTATTTAGGAGATCGAGACTCTGGTTACCGCGGTGGGTTACAGCAGCGTGGTGGCGCGGTCGTTTCGTCGAATCTGTCAAGATGGACGACAATGCCGCTCTGGCGAGCGAGTTCGGGGCTTCCGTTCAATGACCTAACATCAACGG
This sequence comes from Ixodes ricinus, assembly GCA_037355805.1. Classification (NCBI taxonomy): domain Eukaryota; kingdom Metazoa; phylum Arthropoda; class Arachnida; order Ixodida; family Ixodidae; genus Ixodes; species Ixodes ricinus. The sequence goes on from JAZHYW010009131.1 coordinate 154,031, forward strand.
AACGGGAGTACGTGTGTGGCGGCCTCCTCCATCACCCGACGGAGACCGCCCAGCCGGCAACGAGCGGCCCGCAGTCTCCGAGCTGGAAAGCAGTGAGCAACATTTGCGCGAGCGAGACGACAGCGGCGCGTTGCCGAAGGACAGGGACGTGTGGAAGATGCCGAGGGGAAAGCGAGAGCGACCCGGCCGTTCCGGGAACCGGTTCCTCCGCGGGGACGCTCCTCAAGAAGAAGGAAATAGACAACATCCTTTTTGGTTTTCACCAAAGTCGGACGCCCTCTCCTTTCATCGTCAGAAGAACACGAACAGCAACCCACACGTAAAATCTAGCGTCGCCCGGACGAATACTGGTCTTCAGTCGACCGTTAGAACAGCCATCTACAGCGTACAAATTTGACATTAGTACCATTTTGCAGAATCCTTCGAGTACCGTGTTCCCAAAGTAAACGCGCCACCAACATCTGGAACCAAAACCATGCGTCTCCCGCGTGTTCTTTTTTTATTTTATTTTCTTTGCCCATAGTTGCTCGTCGCCCGTTTCGCGTCCAGCGTAGCAAAGAGAAAAACAATTATGCTGATTTATTTACGGTTTAGTAATCATTTCCGGTCTGATTTATACTTTTCATGGCTATTCACGCGGAAATTAGAACAGTACTTCTAAAAATTGCTAACAAAAACGTCATCGTTGGCACGTCTCTCGTTTCGACCAATCGCTGACGCGTCTCTTGTGACGTCGCGCTTCTTGGCCCCGCATCGGTCACGTGAGCTCCGCTTCTCCTGGCTTCTCCCGCAACTCTCGGGGCGTCGCCCCAGTCGATCCCGGCACGATTATTACCGTGACTGTTTACATTGGTTTGCGCGGCACACAAGCGCCGGTTTCGGCTGAAATTTGGGCAACGTGGCCTGAGACGTGCCTGGAACCCAGTTCAATCGCCAAATAAATATCCGAAATTTGCCTTCATTGTCCCTTTAAAGGGCCCCTGAAAAAGAAAAAAGTTTTTTTGAAAACAGTCTGGTTGGGACACGCGTGTCAAAAAAATAAAGTTTACGCGAAAAAAATTTTTTTGAGCAATATTGACTGCGTTAGACGCAATTTAGTCAGTAGTCAATTCCTTTCCACTTTCTCTCTCTCGGCATTTCGGGCGCGTGGAGGAGAGTACTCTCCGCCCAACGTTACTAGAACCCCTCGAGTTGGGAAACTGCCATAGAGCATGCTTTAAAGAAGTGGCTCCGATCCGTACTCGAGAACCGAGCTAACGTCGATCGCAACGCCGCCATTTCTCCCGCAGCGTCCACTCCGTGAACTGCATGGCTGCACGTCAAGTCGGGTGAGGGCCGCTGGCGCCATCTCGCAGGGCATCTCCCAGTAGCTATGTAAAGCAGCTTTCATGTTTCAGCTCATCGCTAATGGGTGGCGCTGTTATCGTATTTAGCTCGGTCTCAGTGGACGCCAGTGGCCCAGGTTTCAAGGGTGATTTTCCCAACTGAGAGTTTTAGTAACGTTGTCTCCGCCTCTTCGTAGTGGGTCGGCTTGGCTGCTTGGCTGGCTTGGCTGCGCCCCGTACGAGAGCCATTGCTACTTCCTGTGTCTGCCGGTCGCACGTCGTACCGCGTCGTACAGCCGATTCACACGACGGACCGAATCGCGATTTTCGTCCGCAGACCGTGTACCAAGTGACCGGCACGTCACCGATTCCTGCAATCCGCGCCTCGTCCGCGGACGCGCAGACTGATAAAGTCAAGCGCCTTTTTCACTCGCGGATTTTTGGCGGGAGATTGACTTGAAATGCGTTTAGTCTGGCAACGGTACATTGTTTTCTTGTTTTTGTTTCTGGGCGATGAAAACAAAAGTGGCGCATCGTTGTGTTTTGTGCGTTCGCTGGTTTATTTTGTCGGGCGTTTCTTCGTTCCACGTGTGAAAGGAACTGCAGAAACTTTGTCTGGCTGACGCGACGCAGGTTCCTGTACTCCTCCGGGTCCGCGTCAAGAAGCTTCCGTCAAAGCTCGTCTAGCACGCCGCGATGATTCTTGCACGTCCAATCAGGATTTCACCGAGCAAGACCTCTCTTGTGGCTGTGGTGAACTTGAGTGTTGTGCACGAGCGCGGAGTGCGTGAAGGCATCTCCAAACGCCCCTTCGCGAGCCCAGAACTTCGTCGCTTCTACGCGGAACCCTTCTCGAGCAGGACCATGCCTGTGTCACTCTCATGCTTTGGGTTAGTAAAGCTAGTGGCGCTTCGCGCGAAGCCTATCACGGTGTTTTGTCTCGATCTGTACGTAACAGCGGCGTACGATTCATTATCGCGGTAGCGAACGTCGATTTCTCTCTTGGACAACGGTGCCACGGTGCGATGTTGGAGTTTCGCGGCACTGTGGGGTGGCGACCAGGTTCGGTCCGTCCTCGCTGTCGTCTGCTCGTCGTCTCCCTCGTGTGGATGCGCTTGGGAGACAGACGAACCACAGACATGTCGTCACCGTCCGCGGATCAGTCCGTCATGTGAATCGGCCATGACTAACTAACACAAGCAACAAGCCCTCTTCAGTAGGTCTTCACATATAAACGCGATAAAACTATAAAACCACCCGAGGACGCGAGACGCGTTGCAAGACGGCGACCATGACAGAAAAACAAAATGGCGAAGCTTTTGTTTGTTGGGTTTGTTGTTTTATCCGAACGGAAGTAACGATTTTGTAAAACGTTTGTAAACAATTACGACGTTCATTCGGTGGATTGTTTCTTAAACTTAAAAATATGTAATTCAAAAGGCGATTTCAAGAGATCACGAAGATTTTATAACCAACATCAAAGCTGTCACTCATTCTATTGGCCAATGAGAAGCTGATTTGAATGACCATCGTTACCAATGAGAAGCCGAGCTGAATGACCTGGAATTTCCGCGCAAAATTTCAAATAAATCTCTCGCCGTCAATATTGCTCTAAAAATTTTTTTTTAGCGTAAAATTCATTTTTTGACACGCGTGTCCCAACCAGACTGTTTTAAAAAAAACTTTTTTTTTCTCTTCAGGGGCGCTTTAATGCTAAAATTCCAAACTTTAAATATACGCACTTTCGGTCATATTTTCATACTGTTCAGTCCTTTCCCCAGAGCGCAATTGGTCTCGCGCGGAGAAGACAACCGACAGTCACATTGGCCACTGTACATTAGGAGCTATGGTTCAGACCAGCGTTCCAACATGACTATCCGCACGTCGATCGATTGCGCAATCCCTCAAGTGGGTCAGCAAGCTCTTTAATGTAAAGCGGAATGTCAATCTGCGACACACCACCTCTCGATCACGGCCCGACCAGTGGCATCAATGCCCGGCAGTTTACGTCATCTCATCTTGTTGTTACAACCCTGATACGCGAAAACACGGTCACATCGGCGATAATTCCAGTCTTCTGTTCACAACGCAAAACAATGCCCGCGATGTTGCTGCTGTGTTACTGACACGCAGAAATACAGCAACACGCCGACTGCCGGTTTGCACTCGGCATCGGAAAACAGAACCGAACTCAGCACAGAAGGCACCCAAGCACCCGGCAGCAAAACCTGCCTGTCTTGGACGCAGTTTCCGCGATATCCATAACTTCGTCAACGTCGACACGTCCACTGTGGACCGTGCTGTGGACACATCGTTCCCCGCGGTTCGCATGGATCCGCGTGGGTTCCGCAATCCGGAGATGGCCATATTAACCCAGTGTATGTAGCGCTGCTGGCACTGCTCCAAGAATTGCATGTGCCTCCACCGTGCGTTCCAGCGGCTTCGTTTGTTTATTTGATAAAATTAGGGGTTAAAAACGTAAATGCAACCGAAATCTTCTGCACGTTTGGACTGAGAGACGGAATTACAGGCAAGCAAGGTCCGTGGAGGTTTCAGATTCAAAACTATAGTTTGAAGCTGGCGCCTTCCGCGTTAGGCGCTGGCGTTGACCCTGAAGGTGGCGCTAGCCCTCCGTTTCGCGTAAAGTCCCTAGATAAGAGCTTCCTATAAGTAGGCGACATTCTTGAAGCGCCGACTGCGTGACGGTGCAGGTGTTAGGAAGCGAGATGGCGGCGCGCAATAGAGGGTTGAACTGAAAGCCGCCATTTGCTTCCAGCGGAATGTGCTTTGTCATTTGTATTGGTTGTCGTTACTTGTAAAAGAAGTATCAAGGGACTTTTAGTTTCGCGCAGTACATTTTACAGTCCCCGATAACTGCCTCCCGGCACTGGCAATTTCCAGCTAGCTTGTGCCAAGCAAAGCCGTTTTCCATTTTAGTGATGCAGTAGTGTGGCATACAATGATACCGGCGGAGGCATCGGCATTTTGAAGGGTTTTTACTTCTTTATGCTTAGCTAGGAACTAATATTGGTTAAATAGTTATATTGTGCTTTAATATGGCTTGAACTAGCTTGATATTATATCATTATTGCCTGGTCAGAGTGACATACACTTCTCGTTTTCATTTTTTTCTCTCGTATTTTTTTTGACTGTGTTTTGTGTTTTTGTGTTTTTGTGTGGACCAGACTCCCCCCCCCTTCCTCCTTTAGCATCGTCTGCTGTAAAGGGGGGGGGGTATGGGCCATCGTCACTTTTGTCCTTGTCTCCCGTTTCATACTCTTGACAAATACGTATTATTATTATCAGTTTCAAAGTGGGCAAGTCGCCGGGAATCGACAGAATCAGCGTATCCAATCTCTGCAGGAATTTCAATGCTCTGAAGGACGTGCTTCTTTATCTAATAAATGGAATGATCGAAAATGGAGAGATCAACTCACACCTAAAAACCGCCCTGGTTGCCCTTGTTTCCACTCATCTTACACAGGCGGTCCACCAGGCGAGATGAGTAGTTACAGACCAATCTCTATTTTGTCTAGCATCGTACAAATTTTGGAGAAACACATCTTCCGCACAATGACTAGCTTTCTGGACAGGTTTGACATCCTGTCATCCAACCAATACGGGTTTATCGCCGGCCGAGGTACGCAGCCTCTTCTGGAGGACTTTTCGGATCATCTTCACGCGTCTTTCGAAAATAACTCAGTACTTTGTGCCCTTTTTCTGGATGTCGCCAACGCTTTTAACACTGTAAGTCATAATATACTCCTCCAAAAGCTGTCATTCCATAGGCTTTAGAGGTGCTTTCTATACGCTTCTAAAAGCTTTCTCTCAGACTGCACGCAAATTGTATCGCTCAACGATGTAAGAAGCTCCAAGGTTAATTTGACTGCTGGAGTTCCGCAAGGCTCCATCTTATCTCCATTGTTATTTAATATCTATGTGAACGATATTGGTCGAGTTGTCTCTGGTTGTCGTATACTGCAATACGCGGATGATACTGTCCTGTTCTCTGGTCATCTATGTGCTGAAGAGGCGGTACGTATGCTGCAGAGGGATGTACTCAAGGTCATGGACTGGTTTGATTTAAACATGACTCAAAGTTAACGCGTCTAAAACTAAGTTAGTATGCTTTCATAACCCACTAAAGGTGATTAAACTACAAGTCCCTATTTTGCTTCATTCTTCAAACTGTGTTGCCTGTTGCTGTGTGCCTGTGGAATATGTCAGTTCAGTTAAATATCTAGGGGTTTTCTTCGACTCGGATTTATCTTGGACAACACACCTGTCTTATATCACTAAACGCCTAAGAGGTATCTCATGCTTGCTCTATAGCACAAAAGTGTTTATGCCATTTTCTGTTAAAAAAGTGATTGTTTATTCCCTAGTGTATAGTGTGCTTAGGTATGGTTTAACACTCTTTGCAAACTGTTCTCGTCTGTGGCGTTCTAGGGTGGATAGTGTCCTCAGGGGATCTTGAAGAGCTTGGCTTACAACTCTGCTTTTGCTTCAAGTGATAATTTATTTCAGTCTCTCGAATTGCCTTCGTTTTATGCGCTATTCCAACACACGGTAATCCTTCGGTACTTCTGGTCTAATGAATACAAAGTTCCGCATACTACATCCCGGGCATTAAGAAATGTTCCCCGCTTTGAGATACCTAGGTGTCGCACAAGATTTGGAGAATGTGTCCGACGGTATTACATTCCACATTTGTTTAACAACTTACCCGACTCTGTTTATCATGTTGAAACAAGGAGTAAGCTGAAAAAGGTCCTGAACAGACTATATTACTAGGACAGGTCCTGTGTCTGTTTATGGGTTTTTCTGCCATTGCGTTTATTGCTGTCTGTGCGTAGTGTGATGGGTGTGAGTGTGTGTCGGGGGGGGGGGGGGTTGAATGGGGTTAGAGTATTGAGGCAAGTTGACATTATAGCGTCGAGACGGCCTCCTTGAAACATGAAGGTATTGTGTTTCCATGCCACCTAAAACCTGATATTTGCATCCACTGTGTCTCAATTATGTAAGATGTCTTTCACCAATGTTTGGGTCAAGTCCCACAAGCCCTTGTAGGCTTAGACGGACCCGTTACTGTACACTGTGATGCGCCCTTGACGAATAAACATTAATATTATTACTAATATTATTATTATTATTATTATCCATTATTATTATTATTATTATTATTATTTCTATTATTAGTATTATTATTATTATTATGATGATATGTGATTAGATGAGCTCGTGCATGTTCGGAGACACTTCGGGCGTGAGGAATTTCAAATAGACGTCTAGTGGTCCGTCAGCGCCTGTTCTGTGTGGAGCACACAGTACAGACTTTGTTCCGTCCTTTTGCGCTGTTTTTAATCATGTCGTTGAATAACCGGAGACCCAGGAATCCACCTTTTTACGATAAAGTAGGCACAGCATGATTATCTAAGCGGCATCTCCCATGGTGAAGAGCAACGCACTAAGAGTATATTAATTTCTCGTGTTTACAAAATACTGTTAAATGTGTACTTGAAGCATACCGCTTATATTACGAATAGTTATGCGATGTTGTGAGCTGAATCGCCCGATTACACGACTGCGATCACCGGCGATCGCCAACGTTCACGGCGCTTCAAGGTGAAAAAAATCGAGCGTATACAGATGTGCCGTCACGTTTTTGGTTGAAATATAATTGAACCTCATAAATTTGTGATTATTTAATCTTTATTGTTTCTCGCCAGAGATGGAATCGCGCGAGTTCAATCGACGTTAGAAGAAAAAGAAGCCTAGAACTACTTTTTGCGCGGAGGGCTCTGTTGGTGTCGCGTTAAGAGGATATCTCAGTAGAATTTAATGTCTGATAGGAACGTTTCCAGAATCTAGATGGCACTGCATGGAGGTGCCTTTGCACTCATCTGTTTAAGCGATATAGTGCTGTTCCATACAAGAAATAAAGGAAAAGCTCGTCTTTTTTAACATTAAAAACGAGCGCGTCGGTAAATATACTTAAACAACCGGAAAGAACAAACACAAATTCGGGACGAAAACTGACGCATACAACTCTTTTTGTTCCGTTTATCAGCGGACGGCTTGACCCTGTTAGATATGCACGCTATCAGTGATACTGCACAGCTAAATGTCACGTATTCAACGGGCAACAATGTCGCTAAACACTCTGCCTGACCAATTCATCGCCTTCACATCGTCACCTGCACGTGGGGAAGGATATAGAGGTTTAATTGTGTGCGCTTGTTGAGCATAAAACTGTGCAAGTCAGCTCGTACCGCCGATATCCGTTTTGGCTCTTATAGGCTTTCCAACTTTCTCTTGTTTCTTCATAACAATACCGCCTCGTAATTTCCTTGCGTTGAGCCAACACCGCCTGGAAGGCCGTAGTGTTGACATTTTTCTGTCACCAGTGAAGGCCAGCGCTGGACACAGATTGGAAACGAGTGCAACGTCAGGCTTCGGCTTCGAGTCGAGTTTGAGCCGAACGCTGATGCAAATCGCCCTGTCCAATCTGTGACCAGCGTTAGCCTTCGCAATGACGTCATCTTTATCAGCAGTTTGGCTCTGTTAGCTAGGACGTGGTGGTTGAGCTTGGCTTGAGAGAATCTTGAGAAACGACTAAGAATTCTATTTTATTTTCAACTTACTCCACACTTTGAAGTTTTAGGCTCGTTACGTGGCGATTATTTTAGCGCGACATTAGCACGCTTTCAGCAAAATAACGTTATCCCAAACTTAGTTCATATATACATATAAAAACATTTGCCAACAATTAGAGAAAATCGATGAGCAAGTTGGAAAAGTCATTCAGCGTCTTTACTGATGCCCCATTGCTGTCGACCTTACTATTACGTTAAAAAGGGTCACCCCTACCATTTTGACCAATTTTGTAAATTAATTTTTGGTGGTTATACTCCAGAATTGTCATAAGCATGCATTCGCATAGAAATTAATATTTACTGTAAGAAGAATTCGAATGACTTTGCGTTTGTACGAAGCTCGATCTCGATACGTCGTCGCGTTCCTTCCTTTGTAGAAACATTTTCGTTTTATTTGTCATCTCGTTTCTTCTTTTGAAACCATCGTTTGAACCAACCACATTGCCTCCACGTCCAACTTACGTGTCAATTTCCTTCATCCTGTGGTTTTCGTTTTCAATAACGCTACCCTTTTGAATAACCCACCATCTGGTTTTTATAACTCGCCTCATACCTAACTCTTTGAAGCATTTACGACCATTCTCAAGCTCACAACGGCAACCAGTCATCTTTATTTTCTGAAACGGTGCCAACGTAACTGTGTAATTCCAAGAACTTCCTCCTTCACTCCGAAAATCATTTTATTGATCCAGGCCCTCACCAAGAGCCACTATGAGATGCTGGGTAATGCCGCTTTCAACTAATGAAGGAACATTTAGGTGCTGCAATGTCCACTGTGCTCAACTATACTTTTCACTCGCCTAATTTTTATGCTCACGCATAATTATCGATAAAATTGGTAAAAAATCCATCCAATATTTTCTATACCCCGAGCAATCTCGCCTAAATAAAAAAATTGCATTTTTTTCCCCTTTGGAGTAGATCAGACCGCTGCCTAGCACCATCCTGTGGTCACCGTACCAGACGACTTACCACTCGCTAACTGCCCCTGAGTTTTCAAACAATTCGTTTTTTAGAAGGGTACGTTGTTGGAGCCAGTTGGTTCATATTAGTTAAACATATAAAATAGCGCAAAAAAAAAAAGACAAGGACAAGAAGTATACAGGATAAGCGCTAAATTTCAACTAGTTTTACTCAGGAAAAGCAAGCATATACATACACACGACAGGCAAAGCAGCACCACATAGAAGTTGACTAATATTGTGCACGATCATTCAAAAACTGAAACTCGTTACTATGAAGTACAATAGAAAGTGTCGCTGACACATGCATCCCCCTTTTTTTATTTTTTTTATAAAGAATGCTTTTTTTTTTACAAATGGTGTGTATATCAAGGTTCCTTTTCACTAAATAGTTTAAACAACTAGGCATGCGGTGTTGCAGCCTGTCTAACCCATGATTAGTACGGGAAAAGGGGTACCAGCCAGGAATCATTTTTCTAATATTATACGATGCATCATGAGGCCTTTTAAGGTTACACAACTTGATAAAAGTGGAATTGTTATTTTTAATGCTAAGTTTATATTTCATTATTAGATTAAAATTGTATAAGTGCTGGAAGGGAAGCACATTGGGTGAAGCAAATAATTCTTTTGTGTGGGCATCGTATGGGGCATTTACTATATGACGAATAGCTTTTTTTTGTAATAAATGCAACTTAGTTTTGTTAGCTTGCGACGTCACTCCCCAGACAACCGCCCGCCTCTGCCCAAAACGCGCACACGCCACCGATTCACGGGTAAATTGAGCGTACGGTTGTCTCACGAACTGTTCCCGAAGAACTCCTCACTTTAGCTGAAGGCAATGTTCCGGACGTGGACGTTCATTCGAAGTTGGTTGGTTACGCACGGACTACTCCTTGCCAGCAGACGACAGTTGGTTTCTCCGGGCCTCGCAATTGGCGCAGTGACAAAAACGCTCCCGTTACGTGTGTGTCACGTGCCTCACTCCGACGCTCTTATTGGGTCACTGGGGCCGTAGCCTCTACAGTTCGCCAAGTCAGGGGGCCCGCACGATGCTGGTGGTTGACTTCACACCGCGTGGATGCAGTAATCGAGGCGTAGAATGCCTTCAACTGCCAGGATATGCTCTGGGCATGCACCATATTTTCAACAAAGGTATCTATAGCCGGTGACAGGTCAAGAATGAAGTGAAATCTCCTCCCAACCCTTTCCATTTCAGTGGAGCGAACGGTGGAGAGGAGGTCGCCTCCTCTCCATCGTTTTCTCTACTAAAGTGGAAAGAGGTGGGAGGAGCTTCTACTGTTCTTGACTCTGTCACCGACTATGTGTTTTACATCTGAAATTGGAAAAACGTGCTGAGTTTACGATGATGACGTTCAGCTAGTCAGTGAGAAATTTTTCGACGTTGGTGCGATTGCGCCGGTTGCCGTATGAAAACGCACTGCATGGGGTCGCACAAACGTCGCTCGTATACGATGAAACAAATGTGTCACTATACCGACAACCTACAGGTTCCAAACACGGCACACATACACCCTACTGCAAATTCGATTATGGTTTCATATAGCTTTGTGATTTCACTACAGAAGGAGGTGATAGTTAAGCAAAGGTACGGTTTCTTGTCAAGACCAGAGATTTCGCGGCAGACTACTCCTGACTTGTGAGGTACAGATAGTTAGTTGCCTTGGTCAGCGCATTGGGCACATCGATGTGTAAGCCACTGTGCAGTGCTGTTGTATGCATTACCCTAATGGTCTAATGAGGTCATTGCTGGCCCTGGCTCGGGTGTCTGCAGGCACCTATACAAGCACGAATCAGGAGGTGTGCAAAGCTTGTCATGGGACTAGTCGTCGTGGCAGCAAAGAAGGAGAATGTTGTAATTTTGGTGGCAGTAGCCTGGTGGTGAATTGTTGTATATTTTATCGCACAACTTGCGGGGCATTAGTTGCCTCACTGCTGACACAAACAGTGTAGCTACCACCCTTGACCTTCTTGTACCAGTCGGCAGTGGCTTGCGGATTTTTCACAGGCATGCCCTTTGGTACATTTTGAGCAGTTCTGGCTTCAAGATACTTTTGGGAAACTCTGGTATGTGCAAAGGTTCGTATGTTTCGATTGCACTTGAAACCATTGCCTGTCCTTTTACTACATTGTGAAATTAGCTCACACTCTTGAATTCTTTTTGTAATGAGAGAAACAGAAATGTGCACCTTTGTGGGGATGATGGTTATGGCTTTCTGAAGCTTCGCGTTGATGATCACGTGGAACAATAGCCCAGAATGTTTATCACCGTGGAGTGGCCAATATGGTTGGGGTTGGTGCTGCAGGCACGTAGGTTCTCTACTACAAAGGAAAAAGCCATGTGACCATGCTTAAACGTATTAGATGTTATTTATTAATATTCCACGTTTTGCCCAGAGGTTAATTGGTGGGGACGGGCTACAAAAAAACGCGAAAACAACGAGGAGCATTGATCAAAAACGATACAAACAGAATTCAAGCCCCAGCACACACAAGCAGCTGTTAGTGCAAAAAGGATGCTAAGTGTAGCCAGCGTGATTTCCAACTAAATCGAGAACGAGCGTCCATGTCGTATAAGAAAGACGTGAAAGGAAGTACACTTAAATGTCGGGCAAATCACGGACAGGTCGAGTTGCGGAGAAATCTTACGAGGCAGTGTGTGGTTTAATTCGCGTAATTTATACGCGCTCATCCCGAGCCCAGGACCAAGTCGAACGAAAACAACAGCATCGCCACTCGTGCTTCTTGTTTACGCGCTCACTTCGATCCCAGAACCAGGTCGAATGAAAGAAGCAGCGAAAGTCACGAGAAATATTGATAAAGAGCAATACAAGTAGAGCTCAAGCTCCTGTACATACACACAGTGTACTGGCGAAAGTGAAGCTAAGTGAAGCCACCGTGCTTTCCAACTAAAACGCGAACGAGCACCGATGTCGTATAAGAGAGACTTGAATGGCAGTACACTTTTATACCGGGCAAATCACAGAAGGGTCGAGTTAGAGACAAATGTTACGAAGCAGTGTGTGGTTTCATTCGTGGAATGTTCACGCGCAAACCCCGAGCCCAGAACCAAGGCGAACAAATGCAACAGCGTCTTCACCCTATCCGCCGTGTTTCTTTTGTCTGAACACATCAGGCATGCTTTAGCCGAGCTACAAGCGATGGCGTAGCCAAGACAAGTGAACCGTTAGTACGCTTCGTCTAGGGGTGTCGCGAAATGGTAGAGGTTCGAGTTCGACCAGGTTCGACTTTTTCGAACTTCTTGTGAAAGGTTCGACTCAGGTTCGAATCAGGTTCGACTGCTCTGAGCATGCGCGACAAGCTGGCGACTTAGCTTCGTATTGGATGAGGATGGCTAAGGCATGAATTAAGAGCAGCACTGATTGGTTATTTCAGTTAATACTATTTAAAAAAATTTAAGTTATTAATTTTTTAGTGATCAGAATTAATTTCTTTTAATTGCAACTGTTCATAAAATTAAAATAACCCTTTGCATAATTTTTTTCAAACCTAGACATGTTTGTATTCAGGTCTGGCCACACTATCCAGAAGTTGAACTGGTTGAATCTGGGTAAGAGTTCGAAGGTTTGTCGTACCGGTTCGACCCAGTCGGAACCCGAAAGTTCGACCTAAAATTCCGGTTCGACAAAACTTTGCGACACTCCTAGCTTCGTCGCCGCTAACCGCGATGTTCGAAGTATCCCTTCCTTCTCCCTCAACGGGTACGATGCTTAAGCATTCCTTCAAGACGCTTCTTTCCTCCTTTCCCTTTATGATAATGAGAGTGCATTCAATTCAATATGTTCAATTATATCAATTTATCTAATGGAATATTTTCAGCCAAAAGTATTTCTAATTGTAATCGATTAATAATTCCTAGTAACGTTTACAAGACTGGTGCTATAAGATCACGTGTGTGTAGTGGTTAAAAATGGGCAAGATTGTGGCGGCCTCTGGGGACACTTTCAGTTGCCAGTTTATCGGTCTAAGGCCCTCTACCTCGTTGGATTCTATAGATCTTTTTGCTGTTTATAAACATTAACTGCCGCTTTCGTCCCAAGCGACGTCCGGTCGCACCGTCTTCACAGGCTTGTAGAGCTTGCTTATGCCACCAGTCCTAGAAAGCATAAATGCTACACGGAAAACAAAGTTGGAAATTCAACGAGAGCCTTCGGCTTTACAGTATTACATCCTCAAGAAAGGAAGTTGGTTTAGTAGGATACTCGAAACATTTTAACAGGTCTCGCACTCCTTCGTTCTTTTGGCGTTCACCTGGAGAATTGGTGGTTAAACATTTCATCTACATTTCAAGCAGCGGTGTGGAATGTGACTTCTGTTTGTTCTTTTTATAAACCGGAAGTTGTCTAGGACGACAAAGACTGGAACACCGCCTGGTGGCGTATTCTATAAAATGGGTCTATAGAGTCGGCTTTAGCGGCACTTGAATTGGAACGGAGTATAGTTCACCGTCTTCCAATACTGGCCAGAAAGAGAGGGGAAGTGCTGGTTGAAGCATGACATCCTTCTTCACCGCGTATGGTGAGTCGTATGGCGAGCAGTGTAATCGAAGATAAGAGGGTTTCAACGTACGTAACAAGCTCACAATAAAAAAATGAAAAAAATGCAAATCGTGACGACCACAAAAAAAAGGCATTTATCAAGACAGATGCAATCAGGAGCAAACAACTTTTTGTTTGCTTATGTTGTTTTTTTTCGTGATGTTTTTACTTTAGTGTTGTGTGTGCACGCTCTATACAGAGCCTGCACCTGCGACATCCCTTCGAACTCGACGCTGAGCTCTTGTTTTAGCAGTTATATGCCCCTGCATAAACAGTGGTCTGAGCGAGAGAGAGAGAGAGAGAGAGAAGAATAGCTCCGCACCAACGACGGAAGAGACACTGGATAACAAACTTAAAAATTCACCACCTGTTTTGAGTCCGCTCGGCTGTACAATTTGTACTGCGTCCTCCAACGGACGCCTAGTATAATGGCCTAAACCTATAAGTTACGAATAACATTGAGCATAAACGACAGGCGGGGCGA